>JAKWBO010000776.1:0-27192 GCA_034336685.1 Luscinia luscinia | reverse complement strand
TATGACCCCGTGACCCCTGTGTGACCCCGTGACCTCTCTGTGACCCTTGATGTCCCGTTGTGACCTTCTCTGACCCCTGTGACCCTTGATGTTCCCGTGACCTCTCTGACCTCTGAGTGACCCCGTGACCCCTGTGTGACCCCGTGACCCCTGTGTGACCCCGTGACCTCTCTGTGACCCCCGTGTGACCCCAGGCGCAGCGCTGGCACGTGGGCAGCGAGCCCTTCGGCCGCCCCTGGCAGGGGGGGGACGTCGTCGGCTGCCTCATCGACCTGGCCGAGTGTCACATGAGCTTCACCCTCAACGGGGAGGCGCTAATTGGGTCTGGGGGCTCCGAGGTGGCCTTCAGGGACTTCGAGGTGGCCGATGGTGAGGAGGGGTCCTGATTGGGAGGGGTCTGGGGTGGGTTTTGGGGGGTCTGGGGTCTCTGGAATAGGTCTGGGGGGCTCCAAGGATGGCTCTGGTGTGGATCTGGGAGCCCCAGGGATGGATCTGAGTGTTCCAGGGATGGCTCTGAATTGGCGCTGAATTGGGGTCTGAATTGGCTCTGGGGTGGCTCTGGATGAGTCTGGGGTCTCTGAATTGAGTCTGGGGTCTCTGAATTGGGTCTGGGGGCTCCAAGGATGGCTCTGGGGTGGATCTGGGAGCCCCAGGGATGGCTCTGGGGTCACAGGGCTGGCTCTGAATTGGCTCTGGGATGGCTCTGAATTGGGTCTGAATTGAGCCTGGGGTCTCTGAATTGGGTCTGGGGTCTCGCCAGGCTTCGTGCCGGTGTGCAGCCTGGGGCTGGGCCAGGAGGGGCACCTGAACCTGGGCCAGGACGTGGGGCTGGGGGGGCTCTGGGGGGGCTCTGAATTGGGTCTGGGGTCTCTGGAATTGGGTCTGGGGTCTCTGAATTGGGTCTGGGGTCTCTGAATTGGCTCTGAATTGGGTCTGGGGTCTCGCCAGGCTTCGTGCCGGTGTGCAGCCTGGGGCTGGGCCAGGAGGGCACCTGAACCTGGGCCAGGACGTGGGGCTGGGGGGCTCTGGGGGGGCTCTGAATTGGGTCTGGGGTCTCTGGGATCGCTGTGAATTGGGTCTGGGGTCTCTGAATTGAGTCTGGGGTCTCTGAATTGGGTCTAGGGGCTCCAAGGATGGATCTGGGCTGGATCTGGAGGAATCTGGGGTGGGTCTGGGAGCCCCAGGGATGGATCAGAGTATTCCAGGGGTGGCTCTGAAATGGGTCTGGGGTCTCCGAAATGGGTCTGGGGTCTCTGAAATGGGTCTGAATTGAGTCTGGGGTCTCTGAATTGGGTCTGGGGTCTCTGAATTGGGTCTGGGGGCTCCAAGGATGGCTCTGGGGTGGATCTGGGAGCCCCAGGATGGGTCTGGGTTCTCAGGGATCGCTCTGGGGTGGCTCTGGGGTGTCTCTGAAATGGGTCTGGGGTCTCTAATTGGGTCTGGGGGCTCGCCAGGCTTCGTGCCGGTGTGCAGCCTGGGGCTGGGCCAGGAGGGGCACCTGAACCTGGGCCAGGACGTGGGGCTGGGGAGCTCTGGGGGGCTCTGAATTGGGTCTGGGGTCTCTGGGATCGCTGTGAATTGGGTCTGGGGTCTCTGAATTGGGTCTGGGGCTCCAAGGATGGATCTGAGGTGGATCTGGAGGAATCTGGGCTGGGTCTGGGAGTCCCAGGGATGGCTCTGGGGTCTCTGGGATGGCTCTGAATTGGCTCTGAATTGAGTCTGGGGTGTCTCTGAATTGAGTCTGGGGTCTCTGAATTGAGTCTGGGGTCTCTGGGTGGGTCTAGGGTCTCTGAATTGGGTCTGGGGGCTCCAAGGATGGATCTGAGGTGGATCTGGAGAATCTGAGCTGGGTCTGGGAGCCCCAGGAATGGATCTGGGTTCTCTGGGATGGCTCTGAGTGGGTCTGGGGTCTCTGAATTGGGTCTGGGGTCTCTGAATTGGGTCTGGGGGCTCGCCAGGCTTCGTGCCGGTGTGCAGCCTGGGGGCTGGGCCAGAGGGGCACCTGAACCTGGGCCAGGACGTGGGGCTGGGGGCTCTGGGGGGCTCTGAAATGGGTCTGGGGTCTCTGAATTGGGTCTGGGGTCTCTGAAATGGGTCTGGGGTCTCTGAATTGGGTCTGGGGTGGCTCTGAATTGGGTCTGGGGTCTCTGAATTGGGTCTGGAGGCTCCAAGGATGGCTCTGGGGGTGGATCTGGAGGAATCTGGGATGGCTCTGGGAGACCCAGGGATGGCTCTGGGGTCTCTGGGATGGCTCTGAATTGGGTCTGGGGTCTCTGAAATGGGTCTGGGGTGGCTTTGAATTGAGTCTGGGGTCTCTGAATTGAGTCTGGGGTCTCTGAATTGGGTCTGGGGGCTCCAAGGATGGATCTGGGGTGGGTCTGGAGAGGGTCTGGGGTGAGTGTGGGTGGATCTGGGAGCCCCAGGGGTGGCTCTGGGGTCTCTGGGATGGCTCTGAATTGGGTCTGGGGTCTCTGAAATGGGTCTGGGGTCTCTGAATTGGGTCTGGGGTCCCGCCAGGCGCCGTGCCGGTGTGCAGCCTGGGGCTGGGCCAGGAGGGCACCTGAACCTGGGCCAGGACGTGGGGCTGGGGGCTCTGGGGGGCTCTGAATTGGGTCTGGGGGCTCTGAATTGGGTCTGGGGTCTCTGAATTGGGTCTGGGGGTCTCTGAATTGGGTCTGGGGTCTCTGGGATCGCTGTGAATTGGGTCCGGGGTCTCTGAATTGGGTCTGGGGGCTCCAAGGATGGCTCTGGGGTGGATCTGGGGAGCCCCCAGGATGGAGTCTGGGTTCTCAGGGATCGCTCTGAATTGGCTCTGAATTGGGTCTGGGGTGGCTCTGGGGTGGCTCTGAATTGGGTCTGGGGTCCCTGAATTGGGTCTGGGGTCCCGCCAGGCTGCCGTGCCGGTGTGCAGCCTGGGGCTGGGCCAGGAGGGGCACCTGAACCTGGGCCAGGACGTGGGGCTGGGGGCTCTGGGGGGCTCTGAATTGGGTCTGGGGTCTCTGGAATTGAGTCTGGGGTCTCTGAAATGGGTCTGGGGTCTCTGAATTGGGTCTGAATTGAGTCTGGGGTCTCTGAGTTGGGTCTGGGGGCTCCAAGGATGGATCTGAGGTGGATCTGGAGGAATCTGGGCTGGGTCTGGGAGCCCCAGGAATGGATCTGGGTTCTCTGGGATCGCTCTGAATTGAGTTTGGGGTGGCTCTGAATTGGGTCTGGGGTCTCTGAATTGGGTCTGGGGTCTCTGGGATCGCTGTGAATTGGGTCTGGGGTCTCTGAATTTGGTCTGGGGATCCAAGGATGGATCTGGGATGGATCTGGAGGAATCTGGGCTGGGTCTGGGAGCCCCAGGGATGGCTCTGGGTTCTCAGGGATCGCTCTGAATTGAGTCTGAATTGGGTCTGGGGTCTCTGAATTGAGTCTGGGGTCTCCGAATTGGGTCTGGGGTCTCTGAAATGGGTCTGGGGGCTCCAAGGATGGCTCTGGGGTGGATCTGGAGGAATCTGGGATGGCTCTGGGGTCTCTGGGATCGCTCTGAATTGGCTCAGGGATTCGCTCTGGGGTGGCTCTGGGGTGCCTCTGAAATGGGTCTGGGGTCTCTGAATTGGGTCTGGGGTCTCTGAAATGGGTCTGGGGTCTCTAATTGGTCTGGGGGTCCCGCCAGGCTTCGTGCCGGTGTGCAGCCTGGGGCTGGGCCAGGAGGGCACCTGAACCTGGGCCAGGACGTGGGGCTGGGGGCTCTGGGGTGGCTCTGAATTGGGTCTGGGGTGGCTCCGAATTGGGTCTGGGGTCTCTGAAATGGGTCTGGGGTCTCTGAATTGGGTCTGGGGTCTCTGAAATGGGTCTGAATTGAGTCTGGGGTCTCTGAACTGGGTCTGGGGGCTCCAAGGGTGGATCTGGGGTGGATCTGGGAGCCCCAGGGATGGGTCTGGGTTCTCAGGGATCGCTCTGAATTGGCTCAGGGATCGCTCTGGGGTGGCTCTGGGGTGCCTCCGGAATTGGGTCTGGGGTCTCTGAATTGGGTCTGGGGTCCCGCCAGGCTTCGTGCGGTGTGCAGCCTGGGGCTGGGCCAGGAGGGGCACCTGAACCTGGGCCAGGACGTGGGGCTGGGGGCTCTGGGGGGCTCTGAATTGGGTCTGGGGTGGCTCTGAATTGGGTCTGGGGTCTCTGAATTGGAGTCTGGGGTCTCTGAATTGGGTCTGGGGGCTCCAAGGATGGATCTGGGGTGGGTCTGGAGGAATCTGAGGTGGATCTGGGAGCCCCAGGGATGTATCAGAGTATTCCAGGGTGGCTCTGAAATGGGTCTGGGGTCTCTGGAATTGAGTCTGGGGTCTCTGAATTGGGTCTGGGGGCTCCAAGGATGGCTCTGGGGTGGATCTGGGAGCCCCAGGGATGGGTCTGGGGTCTCAGGGATCGCTCTGAATTGGCTCTGGGGTGGCTCTGAATTGGGTCTGGGGTCTCTGGGATCGCTCTGAATTGGGTCTGGGGTCCCGCCAGGCTTCGTGCCGGTGTGCAGCCTGGGGCTGGGCCAGGAGGGGCACCTGAACCTGGGCCAGGACGTGGGGCTGGGGGCTCTGGGATGGCTCTGAATTGGGTCTGGGGTCTCTGAATTGGGTCTGGGGGCTCCAAGGATGGATCTGGGGTGGGTCTGGAGGGGTCTGGGGTGAGTGTGGGGGGATCTGGGAGCCCCAGGGATGGCTCTGGGGTCTCTGGGATCGCTCTGAATTGGCTCTGAATTGGGTCTGGGGTCTCTGGGATCGCTGTGAATTGGGTCTGGGGTCTCTGAATTGGGTCTGGGGTCTCTGAATTGGGTCTGGGGGCTCCAAGGATGGATCTGGGGTGGATCTGGAGGAATCTGGGCTGGGTCTGGGAGTCCCAGGGATGGATCAGAGTATTCCAGGGATGGCTGTGATCTGGGTCTGGGGTCTCTGAAATGGGTCTGGGGTCTCTGAAATGGATCTGAATTGAGTCTGGGGTCTCTGAATTGAGTCTGGGGTCTCTGAATTGGGTCTGGGGGCTCCAAGGATGGATCTGAGGTGGATCTGGAGGAATCTGGGGTGGATCTGGGAGTCCCAGGGATGGCTCTGGGGTCTCTGGGATCGCTCTGAATTGGCTCTGGGATGGCTCTGAATTGGGTCTGGGGTCTCTAATTGGGTCTGGGGGCTCGCCAGGCTGCGTGCCGGTGTGCAGCCTGGGGCTGGGCCAGGAGGGGCACCTGAACCTGGGCCAGGACGTGGGGCTGGGGGCTCTGGGGGCTCTGAATTGGGTCTGGGGTCTCTGGGATCGCTGTGAATTGGGTCTGGGGTCTCTGAATTGGGTCTGGGGCTCCAAGGATGGATCTGAGGTGGATCTGGAGGAATCTGGGGTGGATCTGGGAGTCCCAGGGATGGCTCTGGGTTCTCAGGGATCGCTCTGGAATTGGGTCTGAATTGGGTCTGGGGTCTCTGGGGTGGCTCTGAATTGGGTCTGGGGTCTCTGAATTGGGTCTGGGGTCCCGCCAGGCTTCGTGCCGGTGTGCAGCCTGGGGCTGGGCCAGGAGGGGCACCTGAACCTGGGCCAGGACGTGGGGCTGGGGGCTCTGGGTGGGCTCTGAATTGGGTCTGGGGTCTCTGAATTGGGTCTGGGGTCTCTGAATTGGGTCTGGGGTCTCTGAATTGGGTCTGGGGCTCCAAGGGTGGATCTGGGCTGGGTCTGGAGGAATCTGGGGTGGATCTGGGAGCCCCAGGGATGGCTCTGGGGTCTCTGGGATGGCTCTGAATTGGGTTTGGGGTCTCTGAAATGGGTCTGGGGTCTCTGAAATGGATCTGAATTGAGTCTGGGGTCTCTGAATTGAGTCTGGGGTCTCTGAATTGGGTCTGGGGGTTCCAAGGATGGATCTGGGGTGGAGCTGGGAGCCCCAGGAATGGATCTGGGTTCTCAGGGATCGCTCTGAATTGAGTCTGGGGTGGCTCTGAGGTGGCTCTGAATTGGGTCTGAATTGAGTCTGGGGTCTCTAATTGGGTCTGGGGTCCCGCCAGGCTTCGTGCCGGTGTGCAGCCTGGGGCTGGGCCAGGAGGGCACCTGAACCTGGGCCAGGACGTGGGGCTGGGGCTCTGGGGGGGCTCTGAATTGGGTCTGGGATGCGCTCTGAATTGGGTCTGGGGTCTCTGAAATGGGTCTGGGGTGGCTTTGAATTGGGTCTGGGGTCTCTGGATTGGGTCTGAATTGAGTCTGGGGTCTCTGAATTGGGTCTGGGGCTCCAAGGATGGCTCTGGGGTGGATCTGGGAGCCCCAGGGATGGCTCTGGGGTCTCTGGGGTGTCTCTGAATTGGCTCTGGGGTGTCTCTGAAATGGGTCTGGGGTCTCTAATTGGGTCTGGGGTCCCGCCAGGCTCTTCGTGCCGGGTGTGCAGCCTGGGGCTGGGCCAGGAGGGGCACCTGAACCTGGGCCAGGACGTGGCCTCCCGCGCTACTTTCGGCATCTACGGCCTGCAGGAGGGCTACGAGCCCTTCGCCATCAACATGAAGCGCCCGATCGCGCTCTGGTTCAGCCACAGCCTGCCCCAGTTCGGTCCCAGTTCCACCTGATCATCCTGAACTGGAGGTGAGGAGGGGTCCTGGGGATTTTGGGGGTCTGGATTCCCGATCGCGCTCTGGTTCAGCCACAGCCTGCCCCAGTTCGTCCCAGTTCCACCTGGATCATCCCTGAACTGGAGGTGAGGAGGGGTCCTGGGGGTCTGGGGTCCCCGATCGCGCTCTGGTTCAGCCACAGCCTGCCCCAGTTCAGTCCCAGTTCCACCTGATCATCCCGAACTGGAGGTGAGGGGTTTGGGAGGGGTCCTGGGGTATTTGGGGAGGGGTCCTGAGGGGCTTTAGGGGGATTTTGGGGAGATTTGGGGGGATTTTGGGGGTCTGGGGTCCCCGATCGGCGCTCTGGTTCAGCCACAGCCTGCCCCAGTTCGTCCCAGTGCCACCAGACCATCCCGAACTGGAGGTGAGGGGTCTGGGGAGGGGTCCTGGGGGATTTTGGGGGATTTGGGGGTCTGGGTTCCCCCGATCGGCGCTCTAGTTCAGCCACAGCCTGCCCCAGTTTGTACCAGTTCCACCTGATCATCCCGAACTGGAGGTGGGGAGGGGGTCCTGGGGGTTTGGGGCATTTGGGGAGGGGTCTTGAGAGGGTTTGGGGGATTTTAGGGGATTTCGGGGGATTTGGGGGTCTGGGTTCTCGATCGCGCTCTGGTTCAGCCACAGCCTGCCCCAGTTCGTCCCAGTTCCACCAGACCATCCCGAACTGGAGGTGAGGAGGGGTCCTGGGGATTTGGGAGGGGTCCTGAGAGGGTTTGGGGGCGATTTTGGGGGATTTGGGGGATTTGGGGGTCTGGGGTCCCGATCGCGCTCTGGTTCAGCCACAGCCTGCCCCAGTTTGTCCCAGTTCCACCAGATCATCCTGAACTGGAGGTGAGGGGTCTGGGGAGGGGTCCTGGGGGGGGTTTGGGGAGGGTCCTGGGGGATTTTGGGGGGTTTTGGGGGGATTTCAGGGGGATTTTAGGGGGGATTTGGGGGTCTGGATTCCCCGATCGCGCTCTGGTTCAGCCACAGCCTGCCCCAGTTCGTCCCAGTGCCACCTGATCATCCCGAACTGGAGGTGAGGAGGGGTCCTGGGGGTCTGGGGTATTTGGGGAGGGGTCCTGGGGGGTCTGGGGTCCCCGATCGCGCTCTGGTTCAGCCACAGCCTGCCCCAGTTTGTACCAGTGCCACCAGACCATCCCGAACTGGAGGTGAGGAGGGGTCCTGGGGGGGTCTGGGGTCACCTGGTTCAGCCACAGCCTGCCCCAGTTTGTACCAGTTCCACCAGATCATCCCGAACTGGAGGTGGGGAGGGGTCCTGGGGGGTTTGGGGTATTTGGGGAGGGGTCCTGGGGGATTTAGGGGGATTTCAGGGGATTTGGGGGATTTTGGGGGATTTGAGGGTCTGGGATCCCCGATCGCGCTCTGGTTCAGCTCACAGCCTGCCCCAGTTCGCTCCCAGTTCCACCAGACCATCCCGAACTGGAGGTGGGGAGGGGTCTGGGAGGGGTCCTGGGGGTTTAGGGTCACCTGGTTCAGCCACAGCCTGCCCCAGTTCGTCCCAGTTCCACCAGATCATCCCGAACTGGAGGTGAGGAGGGGTCCTGGGGGGTTTGAGGAGGGGTCCTGAGAGGGTTTGAGGCGATTTTGGGGGGATTTTGGGGGGATTTGGGGAGTCTGGATTCCCCGATCAGCGCTCTGGTTCAGCCACAGCCTGCCCCAGTTTGTACCAGTTCCACCAGATCATCCCGAACTGGAGGTGGGGAGGGGTCTGGGGAGGGGTCCTGGGGGATTTGGGGGTCTGGGGTCCCCTGACGCGCTCTGGTTCAGCCACAGCCTGCCCCAGTTTGTACCAGTGCCACCAGATCATCCCGAACTGGAGGTGAGAGGAGGAATTTGGGGAGGTTTTGGGGGTCCTGGGGGATTTGGGGGTCTGGGTTCCCGATCGCGCTCTGGTTCAGCCACAGCCTGCCCCAGTTTGTACCAGTTCCACCTGATCATCCCGAACTGGAGGTGGGGAGGGTCCTGGGGGTTTGGGGGCATTTTGGGGGGATTTGGGGGGTCTGGATTCCCGATCGCGCTCTGGTTCAGCCACAGCCTGCCCCAGTTTGTACCAGTTCCACCTGACCATCCCGAACTGGAGGTGGGAGGGGTCCTGGGGGGTTTGGGGTATTTGGGGAGGGGTCCTGGGGGATTTAGGGGATTTGGGGGGATTTGGGGGTCTGGATTCCCGATCGCGCTCTGGTTCAGCCACAGCCTGCCCCAGTTCGTCCCAGTTCCACCTGATCATCCTGAACTGGAGGTGAGGGGTCTGGGGAGGGGTCCTGGGGGTTTGGGGAGGGGTCCTGGGGGATTTTGGGGGATTTTGGGGGATTTGGGGGTCTGGGGTCCCCGATCGCGCTCTGGTTCAGCCACAGCCTGCCCCAGTTCGTCCCAGTTCCACCTGATCATCCTGAACTGGAGGTGAGGGATTTGGGGAGGGGTCCTGGGGGTCTGGGGTCACCTGTTTCAGCCACAGCCTGCCCCAGTTCGTCCCAGTGCCCCCAGACCATCCCGAACTGGAGGTGAGGGGTCTGGGAGGGGTCCTGGGGGGTTTGGGGAGGGGTCCTGGGGGTTTGGGGGTTCTGGGGAGGGGTCCTGGGGGGATTTGGGGGTCTCGGTTCCCCATCGCGCTCTGGTTCAGCCACAGCCTGCCCCAGTTCGTCCCAGTTCCACCAGATCATCCCGAACTGGAGGTGAGGAGGGGTCCTGGGGGTTTGGGGTATTTGGGGAGGGTCCTGGGGATTTAGGGGATTTTGGGGGGATTTTGGGGGGATTTGGGGTCTGGATTCCCAATCGCGCTCTGGTTCAGCCACAGCCTGCCCCAGTTCGTCCCAGTTCCACCAGACCATCCTGAACTGGAGGTGGGGAGGGGTCCTGGGGGTCTGGGGTCCCCGATCGCGCTCTGGTTCAGCCACAGCCTGCCCCAGTTCGTCCCAGTTCCACCAGACCATCCCGAACTGGAGGTGGGAGGGGTCCTGAGAGGGTTTGGGGTATTTGGGGAGGGGTCCTGGGGGATTTTGGGGGATTTGGGGGATTTTGGGGGATTTTGGGGGATTTTGGGGGTCTGGGGTCCCCGATCGCGCTCTGGTTCAGCCACAGCCTGCCCCAGTTCGTCCCAGTTCCACCAGATCATCCCGAACTGGAGGTGGGGAGGGGTCCTGGGGGGTTTGGGGTATTTGGGGAGGGGTCCTGGGGGGTTTGGGGTCCCCGATCGCGCTCTGGTTCAGCCACAGCCTGCCCCAGTTTGTACCAGTGCCACCAGATCATCCCGAACTGGAGGTGAGGAGGGGTCCTGGGGGTCTGGGGTCACCTGGTTCAGCCACAGCCTGCCCCAGTTTGTACCAGTTCCACCAGATCATCCCGAACTGGAGGTGGGAGGGGTCTGGGGAGGGGTCCTGGGGTTTGGGGGTCTGGGGTCCCCGATCGCGCTCTGGTTCAGCCACAGCCTGCCCCAGTTCGTCCCAGTTCCACCAGACCATCCCGAACTGGAGGTGAGGGGAATTTGGGGAGGGGTCCTGGGGGGATTTGGGGGTCTGGGGTCCCCGATCGCGCTCTGGTTCAGCCACAGCCTGCCCCAGTTCGTCCCAGTTCCTCCAGATCATCCCGAACTGGAGGTGAGGAGGGGTCCTGGGGGTTTGGGGTATTTGGGGAGGGGTCCTGAAGGGGTTTGGGGGGATTTTGGGGGATTTTGGGGGGATTTTGGGGATTTGGGGGTCTGGGGTCCCCGATCGCGCTCTGGTTCAGCCACAGCCTGCCCCAGTTCGTCCCAGTTCCACCTGATCATCCCCGAACTGGAGGTGAGGAGGGGTCCTGGGGGTCTGGGGTCACCTGGTTCAGCCACAGCCTGCTCCCAGTTCGTCCCAGTTCCACCTGATCATCCTGAACTGGAGGTGAGGAGGGGTCCTGGGGATTTGGGGAGGGGTCCTGGGGAGTTTGGGGTCACCTGGTTCAGCCACAGCCTGCCCCAGTTTGTACCAGTGCCACCAGACCATCCCGAACTGGAGGTGAGGGATTTGGGGAGGGGTCCTGGGGGTTTGGGGTATTTGGGGAGGGGTCCTGGGGGGATCTGGGGGTCTGGGTTCCCGATCGCGCTCTGGTTCAGCCACAGCCTGCCCCAGTTCGTCCCAGTTCCACCAGATCATCCCCGAACTGGAGGTGAGGAGGGGTCCTGGGGGTCTAGGGTCCCCTGGTTCAGCCACAGCCTGCCCCAGTTTGTACCAGTGCCACCAGACCATCCCGAACTGGAGGTGAGGGGAATTTGGGGAGGGGTCCTGAGGGGGATTTTGGGGGTATTTTGGGAGGATTTGGGGGATTTGGGGGTCTGGGGTCCCCGATCGCGCTCTGGTTCAGCCACAGCCTGCCCCAGTTCGTCCCAGTTCCACCAGACCATCCCGAACTGGAGGTGAGGAGGGGTCCTGGGGGTTTGGGGGTCTGGGGTCCCCGATCGCGCTCTGGTTCAGCCACAGCCTGCCCCAGTTCGTCCCAGTTCCACCAGATCATCCCGAACTGGAGGTGAGGGATTTGGGAGGGGTCCTGGGGGTCTGGGTTCCCCATCGCGCTCTGGTTCAGCCACAGCCTGCCCCAGTTCGTACCAGTGCCACCAGATCATCCTGAACTGGAGGTGAGGAGGGGTCCTGAGGGGTTTGGGGTATTTGGGGAGGGGTCCTGAGAGGGTTTGGGGGATTTTGGGGGATTTGGGGAGATTTGGGGGTCTGGGGTCCCCGATCGCGCTCTGGTTCAGCCACAGCCTGCCCCAGTTCGTACCAGTTCCACCAGATCATCCTGAACTGGAGGTGAGGGGAATTTGGGGAGGGGTCCTGGGGGGTTTAGAGTCACCTGGTTCAGCCACAGCCTGCCCCAGTTTGTACCAGTTCCACCAGATCATCCTGAACTGGAGGTGGGGAGGGGTCCTGGGGGATTTGGGGAGGGGTCCTGGGGGGTTTGGGGGGGATTTGGGGGGGATTTGGGGGTTTAGGGTCCCCATCGCGCTCTGGTTCAGCCCCAGTTCGTCCCAGTTTGTCCCAGTTCCACCTGGTAATCCCCAGCTGGAGGTGAGGAGGGGTCCTGGGGGGTCCTGGGGGGATTTAGGGGTCTGGGATCACCTGGTTCAGCCCCAGTTCGTCCCAGTCCGTCCCAGTTCGTCCCAGTTCGTCCCAGTTTGTCCCAGTCCGTCCCAGTCCGTCCCAGTTCATCCCAGTTCATCCCAGTTCGTCCCACTTCATCCCAGTTCATCTCAGTTTGTCCCAGTTCATCCCAGTTTGTCCCAGTCCGTCCCAGTTCATCCCAGTTCATACCAGTTTCCCCAGTCCGTCCCAGTTCATCCCAGTTCATCCCAGTCCGTCCCAGTTCATCCCAGTCCATCCCAGTTCATCCCAGTTCGTCCCAGTTCAGCCTAGTTCGTCCCAGTTCATCCCAGTTCGTACCAGTTCGTCCCAGTTTGTCCCAGTTCGTCCCAGTCTGTCCCAGTTCATCCCAGTTCATCCCAGTTTGCCCCAGTTCATCCTAGTTCGTCCCAGTTCATCCCAGTCCATCCCAGTCCATCCCAGTTTGTCCCAGTCCATCCCAGTCCATCCCAGTCCCTCCCAGTCCATCCCAGTTCATCCCAGTCCATCCCAGTCCATCCCAGTCCATCCCAGTCCATCCCAGTCCATCCCAGTCCGTCCCAGTTCCTGCGGATCATCCCCAGCTGGAGGTGACCCCAAACCCCGCCCCAAATTTAACCCCTCCCCAACAGGTGACACACCTGGATGGCGCCGCGGACACCCCAAATGTCCCCAAATGTCCCCAAATGTCCCCAAATGTCCCCAAATGTGTCACCCCCAAATGTGTCACCTGTCCCCAAATCTGTCCCCAAATGTCCCCAGATGTCCCCAAATGTCCCCAAAATGTGTCACCTGTCCCCAAATCTGTCCCCAAATGTGTCACCTGTCCCCAAAATGTGTCACCTGTCCCCAAATCTGTCCCCAAATGTCCCTGAAATGTGTCACCTGTCCCCAAATGTGTCACCTGTCCCCAAATGTGTCCCCAAATGTCCCCAGATGTCCTCCAAATGTCCCTCAAATGTGTCACCTGTCCCCAAAATGTGTCCCCCTAATGTCCTCTTAATGTCCCCAAAATGTGTCACCTGTCCCCAGATCTCTCACTCCAGCCCAGAGGTGACACACCTGGATGGCGCCTCGTGGACACCCAAATGTGACCCCCAAATGTGTCACCCCCAAATGTGTCACCAAATGTGTCACCTGTCCTCAAATCTCTCACCTGTCCCCCCGCAGGTGACACCTGGATGGCACCGTGGACTACCCCCAAATGTCACCCCAAATGTGACCCCAAATCTGTCCCCTAATCTCCCTAATGTCCCCAAATCTGTCCCCAAATGTCCCCTAATGTCCCCAATCGACCCTAAATGTGTCACCTGTCCCCAAATGTGTCACCTGTTCTTACAGGTGACACACACCTGGCCGGCACCATGGACACCCCGAAATGTCCCCAAATGTCCTAAATCTGTCCCAAATGTCCCTAAATGTGTCACCTAATGTCATCCTAATGTCCCCAAATGTCCCCAAATCTGTCCATAGTGTCACTCTAATGTCCCTAAATGTCCCAAATGTCCCACATGTGTCACCTGTCCCCAAATGTGTCCCCTGTCCCTACAGGTGACACCTGGAGCGGCACGTGGACACCCCAAATGTCACCTCAAATGTGTCCCCCAAATCTGTCATCCTAACGTCCCTTAATGTCCCTAAATGTTTCCCCAAATGTCCCTTAATGTCCCTTAATGTCCTCTAATGTCCCTACGTGTAGTCACCCCCAAAATGTGTCACCTGTCCACCGTGTGTCACCTGTCCCCAAATCTCTCACCTGAGTCCCCACAGGTGACACACCTGGGCGGCACCGTGGACACCCCAAATGTCCCCAAATGTCCACCACCTGTCCCAAGTGTAGTCGCCTGTCCCAAAATACGCTCACCTGTCCCCACAGGTGACACACCTGGATGGCACCGTGGACACCCCAAATGTCCCCAAATGTCCCCAAATGTCTGCAAGTGTCACACCAGTACTAAGTAGTGTCCCCAAATGTCCCCCCAAATGTCCCAAAATGTCCCCAAATGTTGTCACCTGTCCCCAAATGTGATACCCAAGTAGTGCTAAATCCCCAAGTGTGATCCCCAAATGTCACACTGTCCCCAAATGTCCCCAAGTGTCCCCAAATCTCTCACCTGTCCCCACAGGTGACACCTGGAGCGGCACCGTGGACATCCCCCAAATGCCCCCAAATGTGACCCCAAATCTGTCCCCTAATGTCCTCTAATGTCCCTTAATGCAACTACAAAATGTCCCTAAATGTCCCAAAGTCCCCAAATGTGTGCACCTAATGTCCCTTGGTGTCCTCTAATGTCCTAAATCTCCCCAAATCGTGTCACCTAATAAACTAATGTCCCTTAATGTCCCTAAATCTGTCCCCTAATAATGTTCACAAATGTCCCAAATGTCCCCAAATGTGTCCTGTCCCACAGGTGACAGCCTGGATGGCGCGTGGTCTCCCCCAAATGTCACCCCAAATGTGTCACCAAATCTGTCCCCTAAATGTGTCACCTAATGTCATCTAATGTCCCCAAATGTCCTAAATCTGTCCCTAAGGTCCCCAAATGTCTCCAAATGTGTTCCTAATGTCCCCAAATGTCTCCTAATGTCCCCAAATGTGTCACCAAATGCCCCCAAATGTGTCACCAAATGTCCCCAAATGTCCCTTAATGTCCTAAATGTCCCCAAATGTCCCCAAATGTGTCCCAAGTGTCCCCAAATGTGTCACCTGTCCCCAAAAGTGTCCCTGTCCCACAGGTGACCCGCCTAGACGGCACCGTGGACTCCCGCGCCGTGTCTCCGCCTGTGCCACACGCCCCCCGGGGACCCCCTAATGTCCCTTAATGTCCCCAAATGTCCCTTAATGTCCCCAAATCTGTCCCTAAATGTCCCCAAATGTGTCACCTAATGTCCTCTAATGTCCCTTAATGTCGCTAAATCTGTCCCCTAAGGTCCCCAAATGTCCCCAAATGTCCCCAAATGTGTCCCCTGTCCCACAGGTGACAGCCCTGGATGGCGCCAGTGGTCTCCCCCAAATGTCACCCCCAAATGTGTCACTCAAATCTGTCCCCAAATGTGTCACCTAATGTCATCTAATGTCCCTTAATGTCCCTAAATCTGTCCCTAAGGTCCCCAAATGTCCCCAAATGTGTTCCTAAATGTCCCTAAATGTCTCCTAATGTCCCTAAATGTGTCACCTGTCCCCAAATGTGTCACCAAATGTCCCTAAATGTCCCCAAATGTAATCACCTAATGTCCTTAATGTCCCTAAATCTGTCCCTAAATGTTCCTAAATGTCCCTAAATGTCCCCAAATGTCCCCAAACCTCTCACCTGTCCCACTAGGTGACCCGCTTGACGGCACCGTGGACTCCCTACGTGTCTCCGCCTGTGCCACCGCCCCGGGGACCCCTAATGTCCCTTAATGTCCTAAATGTCCCCAAATGTCCCCTAATGTCCCTAAATGTGTCACCTAATGTCCTCTAATGTCCCTTAATGTCGCTAAATGTGTCCCTAAGGTCCCCAAATGTCCCCAAATGTGTTTCCTAAATGTCCCCAAATGTGTCACCTGTCCCAAATGTCCCCAAATGTCCATTAATGTCCTCCAAATGTGTACACCTAATGTCCCTTAATGTCCCTAAATCTGTCCCTAAATGTCCCCAAATGTCCCCAAATGTCCCCAAATGTCCCCAAACCTCTCACCTGTCCCACAGGTGACCCGCCTGGACGGCACCGTGGACTCCCCTCCGTGTCTCCGCTTGTGCCACCGCCCCCCGGGGACCCCCTAATGTCCCCAAATGTCCCTAAATGTCCCTAAATGTCCCCAAATCTGTCCCTAAATGTCCCCAAATGTGTTCCTAAATGTCCCCAAATGTCCCCAAATGTCCCCAAATGTGTCCCTGTCCCGCAGGTGACCCGCCTGGACGGCACCGTGGACTCCCTCCCGTGCCTCCGCCTGTGCCACCGCCCCCCGGGGACCCCCGCCCCTCCCCGGCGCTGCAGTTCCTCCGGCTCCAGCCTCCCGGTTCAGTTCCACCCCAAATTCCGCTGCACCCCGGCGCCACCCCTGCCCCAGGCGCCCCCCGGAGCCCCCGAGGGCTCCGAGGCCCCTCTGAGTTCAGGCGGCTGCGGAGGTCAGCGGGGGTCCCCGCGGAGGAGAGGCGAGGAGAGCCTCGAAAAAGGGGAGGCGCGGCCAAGGGGCAGAGGGGGAGAAGCAGAAGGACGCGACCACCGAGAAGAGCAAAGGGGAGGAGGGTGAGTGATGGGGGTCCCAGAATTTGGTAGGGGGGCGAAAGAGGGTGCCCAATTTCTGGGGGTCCCCGAAGGGTGACACCCACATTCTGGGGTGGATCCCAAATTTCTGAGGGTCTCCAAAAGGGAGTGACACCCATCCCTGGGGGTCCCCAATTTCTGGGAGGGTCACCAAGGGTCCCCAATTTCTGGGGGTGTCAAAGGGGTGGTCCCAATTTTATGAGAATCCCAAAAGGGTGACACCCATCCCTAAGGGTCCCAAATTTCCGGGGATCCCCAAAAGAGGGTCCCTCAACTTTTGGGGGTCACCAGCTGGAAGTCCCCAATTTCTGGGGGTCCCCAAAAGGGGTGACACCCATCCCTGGGGGTCCCCAATTTCTGAGTGGTCACTAAAGGGTCCCCAGTTTCTGGGGTGCCAAAAGGGGTTAGGGGCACCAAAAGGGTCCCCAATTTCTGGGAATCCCAAAGAGGTGGCACCTATCCCTGGGGGTCCTCAATTTCCTGGGGGTCACGGAAGGAGGCGCCCGGTTTTGGGGGTGCCAAAGGGGGTCCCAATTTCTGGGGGTGCCAAAAGGGTCCCCAATTTCTGGGGTGCCAAAAGGGGGTCCCCAATTTCTGGGGGGTGTCAAAAGGGGTTCCCAATTTCTGGGGGTGCCAAAGGGTGACAGCCATCCCTGGGGGGTTCCCAATTTCTGGGAGTGCCAAAGGGTCCCCACTGGCTGGGGGGTATCAAAAGGGGGTCCCCAATTTCTGGGGGTGTAAAAAGGGGGTTCCCAATTTCTGGGAATCCCCAAAACAGGTGACACCCATCCCTGGGGGTCCTAAATTTCTGGGGGTCACCAAAGGGGTTCCCCAATTTCTGGGAATCCCCAAAAGGGGTGACACCCATCCTGGGGAGTCCCCAATTTCTGGGGGGTTACTAAAAGGGGGTCCCCAATTTCTGGGGGTGCCAAAAGAGTGACACCCATCCCTGGGGGTCCCAAATTTCTGGAGGGTGTAAAAAGGGGTGTCCAGTTTTTGGGGGTGCCAAAAAGGGGGTCCCCAATTTCTGGGAGTGCCAAACAGGGGTTAGGGGCACCAAAAGGGTCCCCAATTTTGGGAATCCCCAAAAGGGGTGACACCCATCCTCGGGGGTCCCAATTTCTGGGGATCACTAAAAAGGGGCGCCCGGTTTTTGGGGGGTGTCAAAAGGGGTCCCCAATTTCTGGGAATCCTCAAAGGGGTGACACCCATCCCTGGGGGTCCTGAATTTCTGGGGTCACCAAAAGGGGTCCCCAATTTCTGGGGTGTAAAAAGGGGTCCCCAATTTCTGGGGAGTCACCAAAGGGGGTCCCCAATTTCTGGGGGTCACTAAAAGGGGTCCCCAATTTCTGGGAATCCCCAAAGGGGTGACACCCATCCCTGGAGGGGTCCCAAATTTTCGGGGGTCCCCAAAAAGAGGGTCCTCAACTTTTGGGGAGTCACCAATAAGGGGTCCCCAATTTCTGGGAATCCCCAAAAGGGGTGACACCCATCCCTGGGGATCCCCAATTTCTGGGAAGTGCCAAAAGGGTGACACCCATCCCTGGGGGTCCCCCAATTTCTGAGGGTCCCCAAAAGGGGGTGACACCCATCCCTGGGGGTCCCCAAATTTCTGGGGGTCACTAAAAGGGGTCCCCAATTTCTGGAGGTCCCCAAAAGGGGTGACACCCATCCTGGGGTCCCCAATTTCTGGGGGTGTCCCCAAAATCGGGTGACCCTCCCTCCCCACGCGCCCCCAGGTTCCTGTTCAAGGGCAGGAAGACCCGTTCGCGCCCCCGCCCCCCTCCCCCCCCCGTGCCCAGGCTGGTTGGAGGAGGACGTGGTGCCGGACGAGAGGGACGACCCCGAGGTCATCATGAACACCACCACGGTATGGGCCCCAAAAATATCCAAAAACACCCCAAAAATATCCCAAAATCACCAAAGAAATATCCCAAAATACCATAAAATATCCCAAAAATACCCCAAAAACTCCACAAAAATAACACAAAAACACCCAAAAAAACCCCAAAAATACCCCAAAATCACCCCAAAAATATCGCAAAATCACCCCAGAAATATCCCAAAAATATCCCAAAAACACATAAAAATATCCCAAAATCACGTAAAAATATCCCAAAAATACCGCAAAAATATCCCGAAAATATCCCAAAAATACCCCAAAAATAACCCACAAACCCCCGAGGTCATCATGAACACCACCACGGTACGGGCCCCAAAAATATCCAAGAACACCCCAAAAGTAATCCCAAAATCACCCCAAAAATACCAGCCAAAAGTGTCCCAAGAGCACCTCAAAGTATATCCCAAAATCACCCCAGAAATATCCCAAAATCACCCCAAAAATATCCCAAAATATCCTGAAAATATCCCAAAATCACTCCAAAATATCCTAAAATATCCTGAAGAATATCCCAAAAATACCCCAAAAATATCCCAAAATACCGTAAAAATATCCCCAAAATATCCCAAAATATCCCAAAAATATCCCAAAATCCCCAACATCACCCCCAAAAATACCCCAAAAATATCCCAAAAATACCCCAAAATCACCCCAAAAATACCGCAAAAATATCCCAAAAATATCCCAAAAATATCCCAAAAAATATCAAAAACACCCACAAACCCCGAGGTCATCATGAACACCACCACGGTATGGGCCCCAAAACACCCAAAAACACCCCAAAATATCCCAACATCACCCCAAAAATATCCCAAAAATATCCCGAAAATATCCCAAAAATACCCCAAAAATATCCCCAAAAATACCCCAAAAACTCCACAAAATAACACAAAAACACCCCAAAAATACCCCAAAAATATCCCAAACATATCCCAAAAATATCCCAAAAATATCCCAAAAATATCCCAAAAATATCCCCAAATCACCCCAAAAATATCCCAAAAATACCCCAAAACTATCCCAAACACATCCCAAAAATACCCCAAACATATCCAAAAATATCCCAAAATAACCCAAAAATATACCAAAATAACCCACAAACCCCGGGTTCATCATGAACACCACCACGGTATGGGCCCCAAAACACCCAAAAACACCCCAAAAACCCCCCAAAATCACCCCAAAAATATCCCAAAAATATCTCAAAAATATCCCAAAAATATCCCAAAAATAACCCAAAATCACCCCAAAATATCCCAAAAACACCCCAAAAATACCGCAAAATATCCCAAAATATCCCAAAAATATCCCAAAAATATCCCAAAAATATCCCAAAAATATCCCAAAAATAACCCAAAATATCCCAAAATACTAAAAATACCCACAAACCAGAGTCATCATAAACACCACCCCAGTTATGGGCTCAAAACACCCAAAACCACCCCAAAATCACCCCAAAAATACTCCCAAAAATATCCCAAAATCACCCCAAAAATACCACAAAATATCCCAAAAATATGCCCGAAAATATGCCGAAAATATCCCAAAAATATCCCAAAAAATATCCCAAAAATATCCCAAAATATCCGAAATACCCCAAAAATAACCCACAAACCCGGGGTCATCATGAACACCACCATGGTATGGGCTCCAAAAACACCAAAAACACCCCAAAATCACCCAAAAATATCCCAAAAATATCCCAAAATCACCCCAAAATACCATAAAAATATCCCAAAATATTCCAAAAATATCCCAAAATACCATAAAATATCCGAAAATATCCCAAAACACCCCAAAAATACCCCAAAATATCCCAAACATATCCCAAAAATACCTCAAACTATCCAAAAACATCCCAAAATACCCCAAACATATCCAAAATATCCCAAAATATCCCAAAATACCCCAGAAATATCCCAAAATATCCCAAAAATAGCCCAAATCACTCTAAAAATATCCCAAAAGCACCCCAAAATAACTGAAAAATATTCCAAAATCACCCCAAAAATACCCCAAAAACACCCCAAAAACACCCCAAATCACTCCCAAAATCACCCCAAAATATCCCAAAATATCCCAAAAATACCCCAAATCCCAAATCCCTGTCCCCAAATCCCTGTCCCCAAATCCCAAATCCCTGTCCCCATGTCCCTGTCCTTGTCCCTATTCCCAAATCTCCATCCCCAAATTCCATCCCATGTCCCCATTCCCAAATCCCTCTCCCCAAATCCCTGTCCCCATATCCCCAATTCCTGTCCCCAAATCCCTGTCCCCAAATCCCTGTCCCAAATCCCTGTCCCAAAATCCCTGTCCCCAAATTCCCATCCCATGTCCCCATTCCCCAAATCCCTGTCCCCATGTCCCTGTCCTTGTCCCTATTTCCAAATCTCCATTCCTAAATCCCTGTCCCCATTCCCAAATCCTCATCCCCAAATCCTTGTCCCCAAATCCCAAATCCAAATCCCCATGTCCCCAATTTGTCCCCTCCTGTCCCCAGTACTATTTCTCGGTGCGGCTGTTCGCGGGGCCAGGAGCGGGCAGCGCCTGTCCCCAAATCCTGTCCCCAAATCCCAAATCCCTGTCCCCATTCCCAAATCCCCAAATCCCAAATCCCAAATCCCCATCCCCAAATCCCAAATCCCTGTCCCAAATCCCAAATCCCTGTCCCCAAATCCCTGTCCCTAAACCTCCAATCCCCATCCCCAGATCCCAAATCTCCATCCCCAGATCCCAAATCCCTGTCCCCAGATCTCCAGATCACTGATCGCAAATCCCAAATCCCAAATCCTGTCCCTATTCCCAAATCCCAAATCCCAAATCCCCAAATCCCAAATCCAAATCCCTGTCCCCATTCCCAAGTCCCAGATCCCAAATCCCCAAATCCCCAGATCCAAATCCCCAGATCCCCAGATCCCAGATCCCCAAATCCCAAATCCCCAGATCCCCAAATCCCAGATCCCACAGATCCCAAATCCCAAATCCCCAGATCTCATCCCCAGATCCCAAGTCCCAGATCCCGAGTCCACTGTCGCAGATCTCCAGATCGCGTCGCAGATCCCAAGTCCCAGATCCGAATCCCAAATCCCTGTCCTCAAATCCCAAATTTGTCACCTGTCCCCTCCTGTCCCCAGTACTACTTCTCGGTGCGACGTTGGCGGGCCAGGAGCCGGGCAGTGCCTGTCCCCAAATCCCTGTCCCCAAATCCCAAATCCCAAATCCCAAATCCCCAAATCCCCAAATCCCAATCCCTGTCCCCAAATCCCTGTCCCCAAATCCCAAATCCCAAATCCCAAATCCCAAATCCTAATCCTCATCCCCAAATCCCTAATTTGTCACCTGTCCCTCCTGTCCCCAGTACTATTTCTCGGTGCGGCTGTTCGGAGCCAGGAGCCGGGCAGCGCCTGTCCCCAAATCCCAAATCCCTGTCCCCAAATCCCCAAATCTCCAAATCCCTGTCCCCAAATCCCAAATCCTAATTTGTCCCCTGTCCCCAGTACTACTTCTCCGTCCGGGCTGTTCACGCGGGCCAGGGAGCCGAGACAGTGCCTGTCCCAAATCCCTGTCCCAAATCCCAAATCCCTGTCCCCAAATCCCAAATCCCAAATCCCTGTCCCCAAATCCTCAAATCCATGTCCCAAATCCCAAATCCCTGTCCCCAAATCCCTGTCCCATGTCCCCAAATCCCTGTCCCCAAGTCCCCGAGTCCTGTCCCCAAGATCCCAGATCCCAAGTCCCTGTCCCCAAATCCTCAAATCCATGTCCCCAAATCCCAAATCCCTGTCCCCCAAATCCCAAATCCCTGTCCCAAATCCCTGTCCCATGTCCCCCAAATCCCTGTCCCCAAGTCCCTGTCCTTGTCCCTGTTCCCAGATCTCCATTTCCTAAGTCCCTGTCCCAAATCCCAAATCCTGTCCCCAGTCCTCGTCCCCAAATCCCCAAGTCCCAAATCCCTGTCCCCAGATCCCAAATCCCAAATCCCAAATCCCAAGTTGTCACCTGTCCCCCAGTACTACTTTTCGGTGCGGCTGTTCGGGCCAGGAGCCGGGCAGCGCCTGTCCCAAATCCCTGTCCCAAATCCTGTCCCCAAATCCCAAATCCAAATCCCTGTCCCCATATCCCAAATCCCAAATCCCCAAATCTCCAAATCCCTGTCCCAAATCTCCAAATCCCAAATCCCAAATCCCTGTCCCCATGTCCCCAATTTGTCCCTCCTGTCTCCCCCAGTACTATTTCTCCGTCCGGCTGTTCGGCGGGCCAGGGAGCCGGGCAGCGCCTGTCCCCAAATCCCTGTCCCCAAATCCCAAATCCCAAATCCCTGTCCCCAAATCCCAAATCCCTGTCCCCAAATCCCAAATCCCAAATCCCCAATTTGTCCCCTCCTGTCCCCAGTACTACTTTTTCGGTGCGGGCTGTTCGCGGGCCAGGAGCCAGGCAGCGCCTGTCCCAAATCCCTGTCCCCAAATCCCAAATCCCAAATCCCAAATCCCAAATCCCCAAATCCCAAATCCTTGTCCCCAAATCCCTAATTTGTCACCCTGTCCCCCAGTACTACTTTTCGGTGCGGCTGTTCGCGGGCCAGGAGCCGGGCAGCGCCTGTCCCCCAAATCCCTGTCCCCAAATCCCAAATCCCAAATCCCAAATCCTAATCCTCATCCCCAAATCCCTAATTTGTCACCTGTCCCCAGTACTATTTCTCGGTCGCGACTGTTACGGGCCAGGAGCCGGGCAGCGCCTGTCCCCAAATCCCAAATCCCAAATCCCCAAATCCCTGTCCCAAATCCCAAATCCCAAATCCCAAATCCCAAATCCCAAAGTCCCTAATTTGTCACCTGTCCCCTCCTGTCCCCAGTACTACTTCTCCGTGCGGCTGTTCGCGGGCCAGGAGCCGGGCAGCGCCTGTCCCCAAATCCCTGTCCCCAAATCCCTGTCCCCATATCCCAAATCCCAAATCCCAAATCCCTGTCCCCAAATCCCTGATTTGTCCCCTCCTGTCCCCAGTACTACTTCTCGGTGCAGCTGTTCGCGGGCCAGGAGCCGGGCAGTGCCTGTCCCCAAATCCCTGTCCCCAAATCCCTGTCCCCAAATCCCAAATCCCTGTCCCCAAATCCCAAATCCCAAATCCCAAATCCCTGATTTGTCACCTGTCCCCCCCAGTACTACTTTTCGGTGCGGCTGTTCGCGGGCCAGGAGCCGGGCAGCGCCTGGGTGGGTTGGGTCACCCCCCATTTCCACCAGCACGACCCCGAGTTCGAGCTGAGCCGCGTGCGCAGCGTCACCGTCACCATGGGCGACGACCGCGGCAACGTGCACGACAGGTGGGGACCCCGAAATGGGAACTGAGGTGGGGAGCCCAAAATGGGAACTGAGGTGGGGACCCCAAAATGGGATCTGAGGTGGGACCCCAAAGTGGGAACTGAGGTGGGGACCCCAAAGTGGGAACTGAGGTGGGACCCCGAAATGGGAACTGAGGTGGGGAGCCCAAAATGGGATCCCCAAAATGGGATCTGAGGTGGAGACCCCAAAATGGGATCTGAGGTGGGGTCCCCAAAATGGGAACTGAGGTGGGACCCCAAAATGGGATCCCCAAAGTGGGGTCTGAGGTGGGACCCCAAAATGAGATCCCCAAAATGGGATCCCCAAAATGGGATCCCCAAAGTGGGGTCTGACTGAGGTGAAGTCCCCAAAATGGGATCCCCAAAATGGGATCTGAGGTGGGGTCCCCAAAATGGGAACTGAGGTGGCATCCGAAAATGGGATCCCCAAAATGGGATCTGAGGTGGGACCCCAAATGGGATCCCCAAAATGGGATCTGAGGCGGGGACCCCAAAATGGGATCTGAGGTGGGACCCCAAAATGGGATCCCCAAAGTGGGATCTGAGGCGGGGACCCCAAAATGGGATCCCCAAACTGGGATCCCCAAAATGGGACTCACCAAAATGGGAACTGAGGTGGGATCCAAAAATGGGATCCCCAAAATGGGATCCCCAAAACAGGGATCTGAGGAGGAACCCCAAAATGGGATCTCCAAAGTGGGATCTAAGGTGGGGACCCCAAAATGGGATCCTCAAAATGGGATCTGAGGTGGGGACCCCAAAATGGGATCCCCAAAATGGGATCTGAGGTGGGGACCCCAAAATGGGATCCCCAAAATGGGATCTGAGGTGGGGACCCCAAAATGGGAACTGAGGTGGGGACCCCAAAATGGGAACTGAGGTAGGGACCCCAAAATGGGATCCCCAAAGAGGGATCACCAAAATTGGATCACCAAAATGGGATCCCCAAAATGGGATCTGAGGTGGGGAACCCAAAATGGGAACTGAGGTGGGGACCCCAAAATGGGATCCACAGGGTGGGGTCTGAGGTGGGATCCCAAAATGGGAACTGAGGTGGGACCCCAAAATGGGATCCCCAAAATGGGATCTGAGGTGGGGACCCCGAAATGGGATCTGAGGTGGGGACCCCGAAATGGGATCCACAGGGTGGGGGCTGAGGTGGGACCCCAAAATGGGATCCCCAAAATGGGAACTGAGGTGGGATCCCAAAATGGGAACTGAGGTGGGAGCCCAAAATGGGAACTGAGGTGGGACCCCAAAATGGGAACTGAGGTGGGATCCCAAAATGGGATCTGAGGTGGGACCCCAAAATGGGAACTGAGGTGGGACCCCAAAATGGGAACTGAGGTGGGAGCCCAAAATGGGATCCACAGGGTGGGGTCTGAGGTGGGACCCCAAAATGGGATCTGAGGTGGGGTCCCCAAAATGGGAACTGAGGTGGGGAGCCCAAAATGGGAACTGAGGTGGGGAGCCCAAAATGGAATCCCCAAAATGGGATCTGAGGAGGGATCCAAAATGGGATCCCCAAAGTGGGATCTGAGGCGGGGACCCCAAAATGGGAACTGAGGTGGGGACCCCAAATGGGATCCCAAAGAGGATCACCAAAATTGGATCACCAAAATGGGATCCCCAAAATGGGATCTGAGGTGGGAACCCAAAATGGGAACTGAGGTGGGGACCCCAAAATGGGATCCACAGGGTGGGGTCTGAGGTGGGACCCCAAAGTGGGAACTGAGGTGGGGCCCCAAAATGGGAACTGAGGTGGGACCCCAAAATGGGATCCACAGGGTGGGGGCTGAGGTGGGGACCCCAAAATGGGATCGCCAAAGTGGGATCACCAAAATTGGATCATCAAAATGGGATCTGAAAATGGGATCCCCAAAATGGGATCCACAGGGTGGGGCTGAGGTGGGGACCCCGAAATGGGATCTGAGGTGGGGACCCCGAAATGGGATCCACAGGGTGGGGGCTGAGGTGGGACCCCAAAATGGGATCCCCAAAATGGGATCCCCAAAGTGGGATCTGAGGTGGGATCTCAAAGTGGGATCCCCAAAATGGGGGATCCCCAAAATGGGGTCTGAGGTGGGGTCCAAAATGGGATCCCCAAAGAGGGGTCTGAAGTGGGGACCCCAAAGTGGGATCTGAGGTGGGATCCCCAAAATGGGATCTGAGGTGGGATCCAAAAATGGGATCCCCAGAGTGGGGGCTGAGGCAGGGACCCCAAAATGGGATCCCTAAAGTGGGGTCTGAGGTGGGATCCGAAAATGGGAACTGAGGTGGGATCTCAAAATGGGATCCCCAAAGGAACTCAAAAATGGGATCTGAGGTGGGATCCGAAATGGGATCCCCAAAGTGGGAACTGGTGGACCCCAAAGTGGGATCCCCAAAGTGGGGAACTGAGGTGGGATCCAAAATGGGATCACCAAAATGGGATCTGAGGTGGGGACCCCAAATGGGATCCCAAAATGGGATCCAAATGACTGGTGGGGACCCCAAATGGGATCCCCAAAGTGGGATCTGGTGGGGATCCCAAAATGGGACCCCAAAGTGGGATCTGAGGTGGGATCCGAAATGGGATCCCCAAAATGGGATTCCCCAAATGGGATCCCTAAAATGGGATCTGAGATGGAGACCCCAAAATGGGATCCCCAAAATGGGGTCCCCAAAATGGAACCCCCAAAATAAGATCCAAATTGGGATTTTTTTGGGGGGTGATTTTTCGGGGTGATTTTTCTGCTGATTTTTTGGGGATTTTTGGGGCGATTTTTTGGGACATTTCTGGTGATTTTTGGGGCGATTTTTTGGGATTTTTCTGGTGATTTTTTTGAGATTTTTCTGGGGATTTTTCTCGGGATTTTTTGGGATTTTTCTGGCGATTTTTTGGGATTTTTACCTCGATTTTTTGGGGATTATGGGGGGGATTTTCCTGGTGATTTTTCTCGGGATTTTTTTGGAGGATTTTTCTGGCGATTTTTGGGATTTTTCTGGCGATTTTTTTAGGATTTTGGGGGGGATTTTTCTGGGGATTATTTTGGGATTTTTCTGGTGATTTTTCTCGGGATTTTTTTAGGATTTTTCCGGGATTTTTTTTGGTGATTTTTTGGGGATTTTTCTGGTGATTTTTAAGGATTTTTCTGGCGATTTTTGGGGATTTTTCTGGGGATTTTTTGGGGTTTTTATGGGGATTTTCTGGTGATTTTTGGGCGATTTTCCTGGGATTTTTCGGCGATTTTTTGATTTTCGGGACATTTTGAGGATTTTCTCAGGGTCTTACCTGTTTTTCTCCCAGTATTTTAGCGGTGACTGCTTCATGGTGTGGGGATTATATCTGAGGATTTTGGGGCGGAGTTTTCTGGCGATTTTTTGGGGATTTTGGAGGGGATTTTTCTGGGGATTATTTTGGGATTTTTCTGGTGATTTTTATCGGGATTTTTCTGGCGATTTTTTGGGGGATTTTTCTGGAGATTTTTTGGGCGGTTTTTCTCGGGATTTTTTTGGGATTTTTCCGGCGATTTTTTGAGGATTTTTGGGGGATTTTTCTGGGGATTATTTTGGGATTTTTCTGGTGATTTTTCTCGGGATTTTTTGGGATTTTCTGGCGATTTTTGTGGTGATTTTTTGGGGATTTTTCTGGTGATTTTTGGGGATTTTTCTCGGGATTTTTTGAGGATTTTTCTGGCGATTTTTGGCAGGTTTTTTCTCGAGATTTTTGATGATTTTTTTCTTTCTTCGGGATTATTTTGAGGATTTTTCTGGGGATTATTTTGGGATTTTTCTGGTGATTTTTTGTGGATTTTGGGGGATTTTTCTGGGGATTATTTTGGGATTTTCCTGGTGATTTTTCTCGGGATTTTTTAGGATTTTCCGGGAATTTTTGTGGTGATTTTTGTGGGGGATTTTTCTGGGGATTTTTGGCGATTTTTTGGGGATTTTTGGGATTTTGGGCATTTTTTGTGATTTTTCAGCGATTTTGGGGATTTTCTCGGGGTCTCACCTCTTTTTCCCCTCCCCAGCATCAAG
>JAKWBO010000775.1:0-27292 GCA_034336685.1 Luscinia luscinia | reverse complement strand
GTTTCCCCATTGCTCCTTTCATCTTCCAATATCCAATTTCATTTATCAGCGAACCTACAGTTTGTTTGTAAAGGCAAACATCTTTTTCCATTCATCAGTCAGTGGAATCCATCCCACTGTTTCTTTTATCTCTCAATGCTAGCCTTATCTACCTGCAGATCCACAGCTGATTTGTAAAGACAAATCCGACATTCCTCTCAGCTTGAATCTCCAACTGCACAAAACCAGAGAAAGCCGGAGACTGTGTTCAAATGTGGGACAAATAGAGACATAGAGAGGTCTGGAAGCATTTGTTTTCTAGTAACAGGAGGATGACTCACATTCTGGCAGCAGGTCTGGAATTGCAGAGTAGGCTCAGTACTCTGGAAGCAGGTGAAGGACTTAAAGCCCTGTCTGGAGAAGCGCCAGTAGCGTCTGTCTGAATCCTGCAGGAGCACCAGGAGAAGGCAGTGGGTGATAGTGGGTGATTCCCTGCATCGGGGAAAGAGACCATCTGTTGATTTAACTTGCTGTTTAGGGAGGTTTGCTGTTTGCTAATGACTTATATCTGGAATGTTGTGAAGAGACAGACAAGGCTTTTCCAGTCCTTGGACTATTCCTCCCTTCTGCATATCCCTGTGGATAACAACAATACAACCAAGGGAGACCTTGAACATATCAAGTGATTGCATGGCTCTGGGGAATGAGGGTGAAGGGCATGAGGGCCCAGGTTGCATCTCATCTATACAGTTAGTAAAGGGGAAAGGCTTGGAGAAGAGCTGATGGACCCTGCAAGTCAACACCTGGTTGCACAGCTGTTTTGGAGTTTGGCTTTTATGACCTACTTTGTGGACTGAGAACTTTTAGGAAGAGATGGTGTTGGAAATTATATAAAGTTTAAAATTTGTAATGTAACTTTAGTTGAATTTGCTCACCTTTGCTCCAAGGGAAGGGAATTGAAGTTTCCTTTTAGGAGACTGGTCCACTAGGCAAGGTCTGATGAGCTTAATATCTCAATAGACCGAGAGTAGCACAGAAGATACACAAAAGATAACAACCATCAATGACCATTACCGAATATCAACTCCAAACATCACCCCTGGCATAGTCAAATACACCTGATCTGGGAAAAGAGAGATAAGAACAAGGACCTAATTAGCATTGCAGGTGAAGAAATCTGTATCCAATAGGACACCAAATACTAAGAACTGCCCAACTTGGGACCAATGAACATTAAACCAATGAATTTCTATGGGTTTTGACTGTATAAAATATGTGAAAAATCTAGCAAAACATGTGTGTGATGAAATGATTTTCTCTGCAGAACCTGGGCTATGTGTGGATCAAATTATTTCTGTTGCACATCCTGGCCAAAACAACATCCTGGCCAGAATAAAGTAATGCCTTGATTCTCTAACACTAAAAATGTTGGAAGGGTTTTGCTTTTCCCCGCAGTTATGGTGACAATGGGATCCACTTAGCAAAGTGGTGCAAAGCATTTTTATCAACAGGCTGGCCAACCTGGTAAGGAGAGCTTTAAAAAAGAATGCTTTAACAATGTAGAGGTGTCATGGGCAGAATGGGAGCTACAGACAAAATTTATAAAAGAAGCCCTCCTGTTGAGTCACGAGGTGCAGAAAGGATCTCCTTGCTTTCTAAACTCCTCAGGCAGGAGTCTGGGTGCAGCTGGATCCAATCTGTCCACATTTGCAGACAACGCTAAGTTGGGTTAGTGTCGATCTGCTAGAAGAGGTAGGAAGGCTCTGCAGAGGGATCTGGACAGGCTGGATCGATGGGCCAAGACCAAAAATATGAGGTTGAACAAGTCCAAGTGCTGGGTCCTATACTTTGGCCACAACAACCCCCCTGCAGTGCTACAGGCTAGGGACAGAGTGGCTGGAAAGCCATTCAGCAGAAAAGGACCTGGTGGTACTTGTCAACAACCACCTGAATGTGAATCAGAGTGTGCCCAGGTGGGCAAGAAGGCAAATGGCACCTGGTCTGTATCAACAGTAGTGTGGACAGCAGGACCAGTTCAGTGATCATTCCCCTGTATTCAGCACTGGTGAGGCTGCACTTTGAATACTATGTTCAGTTCTGGGCTCCTCAATTCATAAAGGGCATTGAGGTGCTGGAGTGAGTCCAGAGGACAACAAGGCTGGTGAAGGGTCTGGAACACAAGTCCTGTGAGGAGCAGCTGAGGGAGCTGGGGTTTTTTAGCCTGGGGAAGAGGAGGCTCAAGGGTGACCTTATCACTTTCTACAACTCCCTGAAAGGAAGTTGTAGCCAGATCAGCTTCTTCTCACAGACATCTAGTGACAGGACAAGATGACACAGTCTTACGTTGCACTAGTGGAGATTCTAATAGAACATTAGGAAAAAGTTCTTCACTGAAAGGGTGATTAAACTTTGGAATTGACTGCCATGTATCTGCATGTATTTGCTGGTTCATTGTCGCTATAGGGCTAGGAGTGGCCAAAGAATATAGCAACACCGACTTCCTTCAGAGGCAGAAGAAAGCAATTTATTAAAGACGCAATCACACTTTTATAGACTAGATTGTAGAGCTGAGGATAGAGTTAATTTCATTGGTCCAAGGAAGGTAACACCACTTGTAAGCATGCCTTCACCAAAATATCGTCTTTCACGCATCCTCCTGTGCCAACAGCAGGTGCTAATCTCTGTTATTCTTTCCTTTGTTTTCCTTTGAGTAGCTTGAGAAAAGTTCGAGCTTCTGTTTCCCTACCTCCACTGCATCCACAGTTCATAATTGTTAAAAATGACAATATAATATTGGCTTTAGCATTTATGCATTAGCTTTTGCATGTTGCTATTGATCGTAAGTGTTTAGATATGGTACAATTTATAACTCCTTTTAACTGTTTGTTAGGATAACATAATCTATCATTAAAGTATGCACTGTATAGCTTATAGACATAGTGGTGTGATGAATGTATTACATCGTAGGCCTTAGCAAAACATGAAATGTTAAAATGCTTCTATAGTGTGAAACAATTATCCTGGTTCATACATCTGACTGACCTCTCCAAGTGATAACAGTGACACAAACCAGAGCACTGGAAAAGAATCAGAGAATGTGAAGCAACAGGATGAAACCTCTAGAAGGACTAAAATATATTGACCTAATCTACAGGATGGCCTGCAGATAAGTCAGAGTATAAAACCAAACAAAAAAATTCCTGCAACATCAAAAGCTCAAAAGCATTTTGAATAATGTACACTCATTGAATATGCATGTACCCCAGCAAAGTAACAGAATATAGAGAAGATTGTTTTAAACTTTGTGGCATTAGATGTGGGGGTTCTTTCTGACCCCCAGGTGCTCTACAGGCACGTAACTCCCAGGTGCTCTATGGCACCTACTCTGAGCTCTTAGGCTCTTACTTGTCAGGTAATCTTAAAATAAGCAAAGCAGCTAATAGTTAAAAAGTTTATTTGTTACAAAGCACATCTTATTACAAAGCACATCAGTCTAAAAAGGCAATAGCAAAAGCAATGGCAAGCGATGGCAAAAGCAGTAGCAATAAGCAAATGGCTAGAAGCAAGTGACTAAAAGCCACAATTGCTAAAAACAACAATGGCTAAAAGCTGAATAGCTAAAAGCAACAACTCCCTGAATACATACTGTTATATAGGATTTCTCCAACAAGCTAAGATGCAAGCTCAGACCACTACTCTTCAACCTATTAGAATTCTAGTTTCCTAGCACACCAGGTTACGTATAACACTACGCATACATTCTACCATGTTCTATCTAAGAAATGTAAGCAATATTCTTACTATAACTCGATTATGGTTAAGTCCTGTCTACAACTGTGGTCCTGGAGCCTCTACTGAAGATATCAGTATTTTTGCAACCTTCAGTAGAACACACTCTGCTACTGTGGCATTTGAAACGTTTTACTCACTAAAAACATCAGAACTCACTTTAAGACTTATTCAATCCCTGCACTCTGATTTCTCTCTGAAGAATTCAGAGAAACCCCTAACTCACTGACTCCAACAAAACTTGATGGTGTGTTCTTTGGCTGTTTGCCAAATGCACCCCAGCACTGGATCTCTCTATTTTTATCCTTTATTAAACTTTTAAAAATTCTAAAGCATGAATTTGTTTTTCACAATAATCACTTGCAAGTTTCCTGGATGACTGGAGTGACTATTTGAGCTTACTGTGTGATCAGTGTGACTCACTCTATGTAGCATCAATTGCATGATGTGCAAAGGACATAGAGGAGACTCTCCCTTTGAACATCAAAACCCAACACAGGTAAGTGGGGTGCCAGGAGGAGCTATGCTTCAGTGCCAATCACTTCTGAAGCAGCTTGAACCCCTTCATAAGCTGCCACTATCTCCTTTTCAGTTGGAGTATAGTGGTCTTCAGATTCTCTATATTATCTGACTCCAAAACCCCAGGGGTCAACCTTGAGTCTCCCCTGATGCTTTCTGCAAGAGGTTCCAGGATGGACCATTCTCCCTAGCTGTAGAGCACATTTTTTACATCTTGCCCTGTCTGGACTGTCCTTAGGGCTACAGCATGAACTGTCTCATTTGATTTGTTCAAAGGCATGTCATGGCTCAGGGCCTCATTGGAAATCACTCTTTTTCTGCATCCCTTAATAAAGATGGCTGACAATCAGTCTGTAATTTGGAAAGTGAGTTCTCCAAATTCCCACGACGCCTAAGAAAGCTTGTGTTTCTTTCTTATTAGCTGGTGGAAACGATGCTGTTCTCTTGTTAATCACATCCATTGGGATCTGATGATGTCCATCTTGCCATTTTATTCCTAAAAACTGTATCTCTTTTGTAGGTCCCTTTTAATGGCAAAACCAATTTTCAGAAGGATTTGAACTATTTTCTTCCCTGTCTCAAAAACAACTCCTGCTGTAATCCCCCACACAACAATATCATCAATACACTGCAGATGTTCCAAAGCTTCACCCTTTTCCAGTACAATCTGGATGAGTCCATGGCAAATGCTGGGGCTGTGTTTCCACCCCTGGGGCAGTCGATTACAGGTGTACTGGACAACTCTCCAAGTGAAAGCACACTGTGGCCTGCACTCTGCTGCCAAAGGGATTGAGAAAAGTGGAGTCCCCCAGGAATTTGTGTTGGGCCCAGTCCTATTTAATATCTTTACTGATTATCTGGATGAGGGGATTGAGTGTACCATTAGCAAATTTCTAGATGACACCAAGTTGGATGTGAGCGTATGTAGCTGTTTTTTCCTGGGTTGGTGCTTTCCAATCCCAAAGCCTAACAGCTTCAGGTCTAGATTTCTCTAAACTTGTGGCTGTCAGGCTTACAGCTACCCACTAGCGGAGTACAGAAAGGTTGAGACAACGCAGCACTGGTTCTGAAGATAGTTTTACTTCTTCAGAGGGGAGTACAGCGATGTCTGAATATATCAGATAACAAAGGACTTTTTATAGGTTTACAGAGGATTGAAATTTCTACCAATAAAACTACGGCTTTTAAACTAACCAATTATCTTAAAATTCTTAAGTAAAAAAGGACCAATAACTTGTTGGCTTTAAGAGCCAATAGAAATCTAAAACGATAACAGGGTTTTTGATAAGGGGGATGGGGAGTCGGTTGCTAAGCATTCAGTAATTATGGGATGGAATTCCAGGGATAGATTTTAGGGGGAGTAACATTCTCTACAATTCCTCTCTCTGTATCTACAAAGAGAGCGTCTTTAACAGTCTTCTTAAAACATTGAACTAAACATGAAAACATAGCTAGTACAACAAGAATAACAATAAAAATCCACAAAATTCCTTTGACCAAGGACGAAGCCCATCCTGTCAGTCCCCATTGGCCAAAAAGATTGTTGACCCAGTCGGGAGTGGTTTCGGTTTTGAGGTCTTTCACGAGGTTTTTCAGCTTCTGGATGTTTTCTTGAGTGGATGTGGAGCGGGAAGACAGGTTGAAGCAGCACATTCCTTCAAAGTCTTCACAGCCGTGTCCGTGGGAGAGCAACAGAAAGTCAATTGCTGCCCGATTTTGCAGAGTTGCATGTCTTATGGTTTCTTCATCTTTCAAAAGGTCACTTAGAGCAGCAGATGTAGCATTGGCCTGCTTATTAAGCCAGCACCCTAAATGATTAATGTCACCAAGGGCTTTTGCTGCGGCTGCCCATGGTAAGAACAGGGAGGCAGCGAATCTTTTGGGTCTGTTCCAAATGTACATTTTGGGATCACAGTTTTCGTCAAATTCAGTGTAGGATCTTTTTTTGCATTTTAAATTACTTTCTTTTTTCCAATTGTGTAATAATGTAATGCTGGGGGTGAGGGTAGAAAGCTTGCCAAGGCTACAAGGTCCTCCTTGAAGACGAGAGGGGATTCCAGCCCAAACTCGGTCACCACAGATGAGGAACATTCCCTTGGGCAGTTTCTTGGGATGAAGGGAGGACTCTGAAATTGTGGGAGCGGTGTAATTACACCAATTTGGATAGTTGTATGCTTTGTTGATGGGTGATATATCTTTTCTATATGTGTTTTTGTGCAGATCCAATTCATGTATGTTTTGTTTTGGGCATTTAAAGTAAAACTTGACACAGTATGTTGCTTTGGAGGACCCCAACAAATCCAATTCTTGGGGTTCCTCAAGGGCATTCAGCAATATTTTTGTCCAATCATCCCAAGTGTCCACGGGGTTGGGCCTCTTACCTGTGGTGCGAAGGAGTTCTGAGTTTTGAAAGGGCCATTCATCTGCTGTAAATGGAATTCCCACTAAACATGTGGAAAGTGGGTTGTCAAGGCTGCCTAGGGATAAACATAAGCTATCTTGTTTTAATGTCTTTGCTAGAGTCACCCAAACATTGTGGCTGGGTTGTGGGCTCATCCAGCCGAGGGCATGAGGTATGTTGAAGAACATACAGGCAGCAGTAAAAGCAACACCAACGAAGACATTTTTCATCTTTGAACAAGGATGAGGCTTCTGATAGGAAATACAAGCAAAATTCATTATTTAGGAGAGAGGAGGGAGAGGATTTTTCCTTTCCCTTCCCTCCCCCCTTTTTTTTATCATTAAGCACACAAAAAAACCATTAGGGTTGAGGGTTTTTGTTAACAAAATAATATTAAAAGCAGGAGAATTCTTAACAAAGGTTAATAATTTTTTAAACTAAAACTACAAAAGAAAAAACAACTTAATTTCAACTTTAAGGCTTATCTGAGGCAGCTAAAGGCTGCTTGGTTTTTTGTTTCGTTTGCTGTCATGTGACAGGACGATTTTTACTTTGGTATATAAGTGCTCTGCGACGCCTGCGTCTCCAGGCAGAGCTGGTTTGGTTTTGAGGGGGTTTTGTGTTGGATTGAGGAGGATTTTTGCTGGTGCTTGAGGGGGTGGGTTTTGCTGTGCCCAGATACGGTTTTATGTTTTTCCCTGGGTACCATTTTGGCCCTGATGGCAGAGATACGCAAGCGTATCCCCTTCCCCAGGTGATTAATTGAAAGGGCCCAGAAATTTGGTGTGTTTCTGGGTCCTTTACCAGCACAGATGGTTTTTCAGTGAGTTTGGCTTGGGTGGAGTTTGAAAAATGATGCAGAATTGGGGGATCAGGTTCTGAAGCCGTGCAGTTTAAAAAGTTAATGACATAGAGAGCTTTGCAACGTCTTTCAACTGGAGACAAAATTTTTGTGTTTATTTGTTGCTGGTTGAGAACTCTTTTGAGGGTTTGATGAGTTCTTTCTATGATAGATTGTCCTGTGGGATTTGCAGCAATTCCAGTGGTGTGTTCAATTCCCCATTCACTGAAGAACTGTTTCAAATCTCGGGATTTGTAAGCAGGTACATTGTCATTTTTAATTTTTTGTGAAAATCCAAAAGTGGCAAAAGCTATGAGAAAATGCTTGATAGCGTGAGTGGCCTTTTCTCTTGCATGTGCTGATGCAAAAACTGCGCCAGAGAACGTGTCAACTGACACGTGCACGTATTTGGACTTCCCAAAAGATGGGAAGTGAGTCAAGTCAGTTTGCCACAGTTGGCAGCTGTTCAGGCCTCTGGGATTGACTCTTGTACCCATAGAGGGTATTTGGTAAGTTTGGCAGCTTGGGCACGTTGCCACGATGGCTTTTGCCTGGTCTTTTGCAAGTTTGAACATTCGCATGAGAGTGGGCACATTTGATGAAAAAATGCATGTGACAGCTTTGCCTGGGCAAAGATGTCAGGAACATTTGCAGTTTCCAGGGGCATGGCTTAAGCATCTGCTCTTCTGTTTCCTTCCGTAATAAAACCTGGAAGATCAGTGTGTGACCTTATATGAACAATGTGGTAAGGCTCTTTTCTGTGAAAAATTAAATATGTTAATGTAGAAATTAATTGGTGCAGTTTTGGATTTGGAATATCTTTTAAAAAGGCATGTTCTGCTTGCATAGCTATACTGGCTACTTAGGCTGAGTCTGTGACCAGATTAAAGGGTTTGTCTTTGAATTTTTCAAAGGCTCTAACAACGGCTGCTAGCTCTGCAATTTGTGGAGATCCCTCCACTATCTGAATATCTGATTCCCAATTTTGGTTTTTGGGGTTTTTCCAAGTCATAACTGACTTGTGAGAGGAGCCTGAGCCGTCTGTGAAAATAGAGCTTTGAGGGGGGTTCTGCTTTGATCTAATTTTGGAATTAAGTGAAAACTTGCATTTTTATTGAAAAGCTTATTCTGGGGTAATTGATTTGAAATTTGGCCAGTATAGCTATCTAGAGCAATTTGAAGCATTTCATTGGTTTGAAGCAAATGCTCCAAATTTCCAGTGGTCAATGGCAGGTATATGTAGGTGAACTCACACCCAGCGAGGGAGCGGAGGCGAGTTCTGGCCTTTTTTATAAGAAGTGCTATGATTTCTTGAAATGTGGTAATTGTTTTTGTGGGTTGATTGCTTGTGAAGACCCATTCAAGGATCAGCAAAGGGTTTGAGAGTTTGGGGTCCCATTGGAAGATCAGTCCATGAAAGTGAGGAGCTTTTCCCAAAACGGCAAATTGGAAAGGTAAATCAGGTTCAAACCGATGGGTTTGGCATGAGGAAAGGGCTTCTTGGACTTTGATGATGATCTGTTGAGCTTCTGGCGTCATGGTGCATGGGGAGTCGAGGTCTTCTTTTCCCCAAAGAAGGTTGAACAGGGGAGCAAGTTGTTTTGTTGGGATTCCCAGCAGGGGGCGCACCCAGTTGATGGATCCGCACAGGCTGTGCAAGTCTCCTACAGTTTTTGGATTGTCCTTGATGGAAAGCTGCTGGGGTACGATGGTTGTTTCTCAAATTTTCAGTCCAAGGTAGTTCCACGGGCTGGTGTACTGTACCTTGTCTTCACGGATTTCAAATCTGGCTTTTTCGATGGTTTGAATGGTTGCTTTCACTGCTTTGTCCAAGTAGGCTTTATCAGAGGCACAGATCTTGATGTCATCCATGTAGTGGAGGAACATAACATCTGGGAATGAGCTTTGAAGGGGGGAAAGAACGTGAGCCACATACCATTGGCATATGGTGGGAGAGTTTTTGAGTCCTTGGGGAAGGAAAAGCCAGTGGTACCTTTTGAGGGGAGCTTCTTTGTTGAGAGAAGGAACGGAGAAAGCAAAACGTGGAGCATCTTCAGGGTGCAGTGGGATGCTGAAAAAACAGTCTTTGATGTCAATGACAACGAGTGTCCAGATTCGAGGCAGCATTGACGGAGAAGGCATGCCAGGCTGAAGGGGTCCCACGTCTTCAATGACACCGTTGATTTTGCGAAGGTCTTGGAGAAGCCTCCATCTGTTTGTTCCCGGTTTTTGCAGAACGAAGATGGGAGTGTTCCAGGGGCTTGTGATTTCGGTGATGTGGCCTTTGGCGAGTTGCTCTTCCACCAGGGCACGCAATGCGCGCAGTTTGACTTTTGACAGGGACCACTGCTCCACCCACTGGGGGTTGTCACTTTTCCATGTGAGCTTCGGGGTCGGTGGGAGACCGCGCTCTTCAGTGGCCCCAGTCAGAAATCCCGGCATTGGACTCGAGGGGAGACGCCCCATTGGGACAGGACATCTCTGCCCCACAGGGTGATGGAGGCTCTGACCACGAACGGGCGGACAGTTGCCAACTTGCCTTCAGGCCCTTCGATGACCACGTTGTTTGCGCTTCTCATGGACACGGTGACGCCACCAATTCCGGAAATCATGCCAGCTTCCAGTTGCAGGTCCCAGTTGGATGGCCATTCCGAACGGGCGATGATGGTGACATCGGCTCCGGTGTCGATCATTCCTGGTCTGAGAATTCTCTCACCTTTGCAGAGGATGTTGCATTCAAGGATGGGTTTTTGGGATCCCATGATTTGCACCCACAACACAGTAGGGTTGAGAGGGATTTGCTCGTTGTAGTTTTTCGGAAGCAGGAAGGCTTGTGCAATTGGCGTGCCCTGTGAAAGGAAAAAAGGTGTGTCTGTGCAGCGAAGCTGGACAAGGATTTCTTGTCCAGATTGAACAGTCTGGATTTCTGGCAAAACAAAAATTTGCTTTGGACTGTGTACAGTATCACCAATAATGAAAATGTCCCAAGGTCCACCTGGCGGCCAGTGTTTTCTTGTAGGAACACGGTAAAATTTGCTGTCCGTGAAGTTGTAAGGCAAGGAATTTACCAGCTGGCGTTTGGCTTTCACCAAAATCTGAACCTGTGTTGGACCATTTTGATACGTTCCGGAATTGGACTGATTTTCATAGGCGGGACAGTGGTGGTGATGGCTTTTGATTTGTTGTCCTGGCGCGGTGCCATTTCCTTGCTGCACTGGCGGTTTTTTGGATTCTGTGGGTGCTTTTGCTGTTTTTGGGGCTTATGATGATGGCTGGGGGGGTGGTGGATTTGTGGCTTTTTTAGGCAATATTTTACAAAACGACCAAGTTCCCCACAGTAGAAACAGCGGGCATTTTCCTTGGATGCCACTGCTGCAAAGGCTCCTGAGACTCCTTCAGCAATGCCTTTGGCCACTGCCTGGGCTTCTGTCTTTTCAGTGGACATGTGGCGTGTGCAGGTTTCCACCATTTGTTCAATGGTGGGCTCTGTGTAGAGAGGCAAGGATCTTAAAATGGCTTTACACTGATCTTTGGCATTGCTCATAGTAAGTTTGCATAACAGTTCTTTTCGTGCCTCTGCGCTCTCAATTTGTTTTTCCAGAGCATCTTTCAGTCTGTCTACAAATTTAATAAAGGTTTCATCTATTTTTTGTTTGATGTTGGAAAAATACATGGTGGGAGTGGAGTCATCAGGTGTGAGGAGTATGGCTGTTTTTGCTGCATTGGCAATGTCTTGCAATGTGTCTCTGGGCAAAGTGTTTGCTTGGTCTGAAGGCAGTGTTAAATTGCATTTCCCAGCCAATTGTTCCACTGTGAAATTTTGACGATTTGCATCTGTTGCATAATTACCAGATACAATTCTTAGGGTCTTTTTCCAATATCTTTCAAATAACATAAATTCAGCAGGTGATAAAAGACATTGTGCAATATTTCTTAAATCATATGGTACCAATACATAGGCAGAAAAAACTGCCTCCAAAAAATTTTTAAAAATTTGGGTACTTCTTCCATGTTCTTTTGCAATTTTGGATAATTCAGTTAATTGTTTCGAATAAAAATTCTCCCATTGAGCATGATTTGTGGCACCACCTCTGCGGCCTGCTTTATATGTTACAGGAAAGGCAGAAATTCTTTGGGCTATTTGCCAATCACCATTTTGTGTTGCCAAAAGCTTAACATTGTTCCAGGGATCTTGTTAATCTTCTGAATCATAAGAGCCAGTGCCCTCAGAAGACGTAGAAATTTTATGTCTCCTGTGGCGTGTTTTAAAACGTGAGGGGAGGGAGTCGGCGAGGGGGCGCGGAGGCAGGCAGGGGTGCGGATGGCTGGGGAAGGGAGGTGGGGGTTGGGGGGGGGTGAGGTCTGGTAAAAACTCGGCTGGGTGCATAACGCGGTTTCGCCACACGGTGGCAGCGGTGCATTACAAATGGAAGCGGGAGCCAAAGGAGGGAGAGGAGACAGCGCGGAGGGAGGTGGAGGAGGCGGAGGTGGGGGGTGGGGAGAGGTGGAATGCTGAAGGAATGCGGTTTCCGTGGCGACTGTAGGGAGTGAAGGCTTACCGGGGGCCCTCGGGGGAACTAGTGGTGGGAGTTGAGGCAAAGGTAGAGCGGGGGGAGGGTAAGGGTGATTTTGAAACAAAGGATTAGCGGTGAGGGCTGGGGCACCACATGGAACTGGAAAACCGCCTGTAGGAACCGGCAATGGTGACGCGTGTTGGTTCGAATCAAGCGGGCTGCAGTGTATCGGTACAAACTGGTGCGGAAACGGTAACTGCGTGGTGGACACCGACTGCGGGAAATGGGACACTGGTGGAGGGTGCACTGAATCCGCACAATGTGCCGCCTCTAACGGGGGAAGATCAGCGGGTGGGACGTGAGATAGAAGCTGCCCCGCTCTCGAGACTTGGAGTGGGTGTGCGGGCATCTGAGGTGGCGGCGGAGAGCCAAGGGCAGGGAAAGAGGGCGGCCACGTGGTATCGGAGGGGATCGGGGAAGCCGAGCTAGAGGGTGACAGCGAAAGCGGTGGCGCCGCGCTCCCAGGCGGTACTGGAGGGGAACGGGGAAGCAGTCTCCGGCGGCGGCGTCGACGGCGTGTCACTTTGCTCGATCGGGATACGTGGATTGGGGGGGTCGTGTTTCAGCGGTTTCGCCACGGTTTCGCCGCCATTTGTGCGTGGGGCTAATGGGGCTGTGTGAGACTCCGCAAGGGGGGCTCAGGACGGAAGGTTTCACGGGGAGTCTGAGCTAGGCGACTTGAAGGAAAAGCTTGGAAGGAATTGCAGCGCGTGGGTTACTCAGCGAAATTGCGAGGGAGGTTTTTATGTAGGGGGGACGCGCTCCCACCAGGATCAGGAGAGGGAGCTAATGGTAAATTATCAGGGCGGGGGGGATGGATTTTTAGGCTGTTGCGGGAGGGAGGAGAGTGTACGCATCTACAGGCTTTTATTATTTGTTGACAAATAGGAACGAATTTCGCAGCTTTAAGATGGTTTTGAGTTTGTAAAGAATAAATATGTGTTCCCACTGTATCCCAAAAGTCAGCTAAAGCAACAGAATCAGCATTAACATCAGGGAAATGAAGAAATATAAATTTAACAAAAGATTTTAAGGTAGTTTTAGAAAAGGAATTCTTTGAAGACTCAGAATTATTAGTAGATAATAGAAGAAGGAGGTGGGAATATAAAGCATTCTTCGTACGTGGCAGGGAGGTTTTGGTGAGCCGCCCACCCATGGAACTCCGTTTCCCGTTAGCAGAAAATTATAAAAAAAAAAAAAAAAAACTAAAAACTGCTTTTTGACCGTATAAAGATAATGCGCGCTTTAAAGGCTAAATGCTCACCTAGATTTTAGCTGAATGGTCAGCTGCCAACAGGATGCTAGCGTCGTCCAGTTCCGGGCCAGGACTCCGGGGTATTGGACGTAGCCGGACTTGGTGCTAGTCTTTATAGAACAAAGACTATACACCACCAGGCTTTTTCAGCGCTGCGAAGACAGCCGAAGTGCTGTTCGTCGGGTCCTTGCAGTTATAAAACTCGTTCGGAGCACCAAATGTAGCTGTTTTTTCCTGGGTTGGTGCTTTCCAATCCCAAAGCCTAACAGCTTCAAGTCTAGATTTCTCTAAACTTGTGGCTGTCGGGCTTACAGCTGCCCACTAGTGGAGTACAGAAAGGTTGATACAACGCAGCACTGGTTCTGAAGATAGCTTTACTTCTTCAGAGGGGAGTACAGCGATGTCTGAATATATCAGATAACAAAGGACTTTAATAGGTTTACAGAGGATTGAAATTTCTACCAATAAAACTACAGCTTTTAAACTAACCAATTATCTTAAAATTCTTAAGTAAAAAAGGACCAATAACTTGTTGGCTTTAAGAGCCAATAGAAATCTAAAAAGATAACAGGGTTTTTGATAAGGTGGATGGGGAGTCGGTTGCTAAGCATTCAGTAATTATGGAATGGAATTCCAGGGATAGATTTTAGGGGGAATAACATTCTCTACAAGCATCTGTCATGATGTACTGGGTCTGGGGCAGCCTAGCCTAGAAGTAAACAAGTCCCTGGGTGAGAGATTATAGGATGGATTTGAACACATACAAAGGATCCTAGACAATTCATTGAACTCTAAGTGTAGATGTATCATTGGCCAGGGAAATGGGTGTGTTAAGACCCCAACCAAACACATGTGTATATCTGGGAGATTCAAACTCTCTATTTAAGAAGGGTCCGGGAACAATAAAGAAGCTTTTTGTCATATGGATCACAGAGGGTCGTGTCGTCAGTCTCCAACCATGGCCCCAATTAAGGTAACAAGTATCAATCTGCTGAAGGGTAGGAGGGCTCTGCAGAGGGACCTGGACAGTCTGAATAGATAGGCCAAATCCAATAATATGAGGTTTAACAAGATTGAGTGTCAAGTCCTACACTTTGGTCACAAAAATCCCCTGAAGCACTACAGGTTAAGGACAAACTGGCTAGACAGCAACCAGGCAGAAAAGGATCTGGGAGTACTGATTGACAGCCTACTGAACGTGAGCCAGCAGTGTGCCCACATTACTAAGAAGGCCAATGGAAAAGACTGGATGTGGCACTTAGTGCCATGGTCTAGTTTAGAAGGTGATGTTAGGTCATAGGTTGGACACAATGATCTCAAAGATCTTTTCCAATCTAGTTGATTCTGTGATTCTGTAATTGCTGGCACCTCTTAGCTGCCTTTTACTCAAATTCGTACTGAAGTTCCAGCATGTCCAGTATGGCAGCACTCAGTGATTTTGTGACTTCATTCAGGCCATGATAATCTACTGTTAGTCTCCATTCTCTGTTAGACTTTTGCACTGTCCATATGGTACTATCCTGCTGAAAGGTATGAGAAAGAGGTGTCCTTACAAACTGTTGGCCTGATGGTAGATAAGGCCAGATATGGCAAGGTGAAAGAAGCAATGAGGGAAACCATACATTTCATGGGAATTCCACTAATTGACACAGACTCTTACTCAATCAAGACTGCTAAATCTCTAGATTTAGAGAAAAAGAACAAAGACATAAGGAAAAAGAAAAAGGGGGGGTGGTAAATATCAGAAGGGGATCTATTACTCGATTCAGAGAATCTGTACCTCTCAGGTACCGTAGCCAATGGGGAAAGAGACAGGGAAATGCAGATGGAAAATTAGGATAAAAAGGAGGCTGCACCCTCTAACAGATTGAGAGACTTCATGGGAAATACCCATGACTTCTCCCTTATTCGAATAAAGTTACAGGACTCCTCTGTCTCCTTTTTGAACATAAACCTCTGGTATCTCTGGATTAATTTTCCTAACAGTTTGGGGGTTCTTGTCCGGGATATTTCCACCATCTGGGAGTGGTAGGCAGTGAGCAGAGCTAAAGGCGTGCCTCACCCAGTTTTGGTGATCAGCTCCCCTTGGTGGCAGCTGGCACTGGGCGATTCATTGGGTTCCCAAGACTTTCCAGGAGACAGATGAGTGGCAGACAAGGGAGGGTCCATGAAGAGGCCACAAGAAAGGACCACTGAAAATCTCACTGGTGAGTAAAATGAGATCCTTGGAGAGTAAACCGGGGAGGGCACATATGGAGGGCAGCACGGGTAAAACAGGGCACCCACAGAATCACACAGAATCACAGAATCACTAGGTTGGAAGAGACTTTAAAGACTGAGTCAAAACCACGCCCTAACACCTCAACTAAACCATGACACTGAGTGCCACATCCAACCTTTTTTTAAACATATCCAGGGATGGTGACAACACCATCTCCCCAGGCAGACAATTCTAGTACTTTATAACTCTTTCCATAAAAGACTTTTCCCTAATATCCAACCTATATTTCCCTTGGCACAGCTTAAGATTGTGTCCTCTCGTTCTGTGGCTGGTTGCCTAGGAGAAGAGACCAACCCCCACCTGTCTACAACTTCCTTTCAGGGAGTTGTAGAAAGTGATAAGGTCATCCCTGAGCCTCCTCTTCCCCAGGCTAAAAAACCCCAGCTCCCTCAGCTGCTCCTCACAGGACTTGTGTTCCAGACCCTTCACCAGCCTTGTTGTCCTCTGGACTCACTCCAGCACCTCAATGCCCTTTATGAATTGAGGAGCCCAGAACTGAACATAGTATTCAAAGTGCAGCCTCACCAGTGCTGAATACAGGGGAATGATCACTGAACTGGTCCTGCTGTCCACACTACTGTTGATACAGACCAGGTGCCATTTGCCTTCTTGCCCACCTGGGCACACTCTGATTCACATTCAGATGGTTGTTGACCAGTACCATCAGGTCCTTTTCTGCTGAATGGCTTTCCAGCCACTCTGTCCCTAGCCTGTAGCACTGCAGGGGGGTTGTTGTGGCCAAAGTATAGGACCCAGCACTTGGACTTGTTCAACCTCATATTTTTGGTCTTGGCCCATCGATCCAGCCTGTCCAGATCCCTCTGCAGAGCCTTCCTACCTCTTCTAGCAGATCGACACTAACCCAACTTAGCGTTGTCTGCAAATGTGGACAGATTGGATCCAGCTGCACCCAGACTCCTGCCTGAGGAGTTTAGAAAGCAAGGAGATCCTTTCTGCACCTCGTGACTCAACAGGAGGGCTTCTTTTATAAACTTTGTCTGTAGCTCCCATTCCGCCCATGACACCTCTGCATTGTTAAAGCATTCTTAATTTAAAGCTCTTAACTTACTAACACCTTATATGAAGTTTCAGAGTTACACACTGCACAGCAGAGAATCTCAAAAATATAAAAGCTAAAACCCAAAGCATCACTAACACCTCAACTAAACCATGGCACTGAGTGCCACATCCAACTTTTTTTTAAACATTTCCTGGATGGTGACTCTACCACCTCCCCGGGCAGACAATTCCTGTACTTTATCACTCTTTCCTTAATAAAACTTTTCCTAATATACAACCTATATTTCCCTTGGTGCAGTTTAAGCCTATATTCTCTTGTTCTGTCGCTGTCCGCCTGGAGAAAGAGACCAACCCCCACCTTACTATTACTACCTTTCCGGTAGTTGTAGAGAGTGATAAGGTCACCTATGAGTCTCCTTTTCTCCTGGCTAAAGAACCCCAGCTCCCTCAGTTGTTCCTCAAAGGGCTTGTGTTCCAAGCCACTCAGCAGCCTCGTTGTCCTCCTCTGGATGCATTCAAGCATCTCAACATCCTTCCTAAGCTGTGGGGCCCAGAGTTGGACACAGTACTCAAGGTGTGGCCTCACCAGCACCAAGTACAGGGGAAGAATGACCTCCCTGGTCTTGCTGGCCACACTCTTCCTGATACAGGCCAGGATGCCGTTGGCCTTCTTGGCCACCAGGGCACACTGCTGGCTCATGTTCAGTCGGCTGTTGACCAGTACCCCCAGGTCCCTTTCTGCCTGGGCACTGTCCAGCCACACTGTCCCCAGCCTATAGAGTTGCAAGGGGTTATTTTGGCCAAAATGCAGGACTCAGCACTTGGACTTATTAAACTTCATCTTATTGGACTCTGCCCATCCATCCACCCATTCCAAGTCTCTTTGCAGACCCGTCCTACCTTCCAAGAGACTGACACAAGCTTCCACCTTAGTGTCATCCACAAATTTACTAATGAAAAACTCAATCCCCTAATCCATGTAATTAATATTGAAGAGAGCTGGTCCCAGCACCCACCCCTGAGGAATACTACTAGTACCTGGCTGCCAACTGGATGCAGCACCGTTCACCACCACTCTCTGGGCCTGGCCATCCATCCAGTTCTTAACCCAGGAAAGAGTGCTCCTGTCCAAGCCGTGGGCTGCCAGCTTTTTCAGGATTATGCTGTGTGAGACAGTGTCAAAGGCCTTGCTGAAGTCCAAATAGACAACATCCATAGACTTTCCTGCATCCATCAGGCGGGACACCTGGTCATAAAAGGAGACCAGGTTGGTCAAACACAACTTACTCCTCCTAAACCCATGCTGGCTGGGTCTGATACCCTGGCCATCCTGTAAGTGCTGCATGATGACATTCACTATAAAGTGTTCGAACACCTTACCTGTGGAGAGGCTTACAGCTGGCCTGTGAGCCAGAGAGGGTTAATGAATAAGGGTTATTTCTGAAAGGAATCTTATGAAGGCCATTTGCCTGGAGACCAAGCAGAGAAGAAGGAGAAGGAGATAAGTGGGAAAGAAAAACTGCAGTTGGGAAAAATATTTTTTGAAAAGTCTTGGGAAAAACAGAGGTGGAGATGGTTTTACACCAATGAACATTATGTTGATTTATTGTAACCAATGAATAAAGTGTAAACTTTGTAGAGGGTATAAAAGACAGCTAGCTGTTGTAATAAACAGATATTAGCCTTCTGAAGTGTAGTTTGTCCTTTCGTATGTTGCACCCACCTCAACAGCAACATCTGGTGATGCCGGATGTGATTTGCAGTTGGACTTCAGGAGATTTGCAGTGGGGGTGGGGAGACCAGCAGAGAGTCCGGACCTAATTGATTTCCGCATTTGGAACACAGGTGAGATGCTGGGAAAAAATGGGAAGTAATGAATCACCTGAAAAAAGTGTTGCCCTGTCAACAGGGAAACCCTTATTGGAAAGAAGAGGCATTGAAACCTGAGACTATGCCCTCTGTAGCATGTTGTTCTGGGCTGTCACACGACTTTAATACTGACAAGCACTGCCTTTAGTGCTTGGAAAGACACTGAAAAATATTATGGGATATGATATCTAAACGGGAGAAGAGCTGCAGAAGTTTGATAAAATACGATAAACAGACATTGCAAACCTGGCTGGTACAAACTGCTTTTTTTTGTCAAAACGTGGGAGGATGTTATAAATTACTCACCACAATTGGGTAGGTCAATCAATAAGGCAATTTAATAGTTTGTTGATAAGGAACAGGCAAGAAGCACTGGGGACGTGGGGAGTCTGCGCTCCACTAACATGTCTGTCTCACATTTGGTCACTGCCCCTTTTATAGGCAGTTTCTTAGTGGGCTGTGACACGCCCACTGTGCTGGGGTACAAGTCCAAGCAAGCTCGAACATGTTGGCTAGCACTCAAGCAGCAGTGGCTACAAGCCCCCACTAGGTCTGGACAAGGCTTGAACATGTTCTCAGGTTACACTCCTGGCAAGCAGGTAACAGCAGGGACAAGCCTGCTCATGTCCAAACAAGCCCACGTTTTCCTTATACGTAAAAGTGGATACAATTCATGATTATAGTGACAAAATAATAAAAGTACATAAAAACCAAAAAATTAACAATTTTCCACAAAGTGATTTATACAAATATAATGAAATCATTAGATTTTCCTGTGTCTCATGTCCATGCTTTACTTTGGGTTTAGTATTCTTGTTTATATTGATCATAATGACACGAATCACTATGTAACAGATCACAAGGAGGTAGCCGAGCGATATGGGCGGCAGCTACAAAGGGAAATATAATAGCCACAAAGTAGCTAACTATATGGTATCTACTTTGAAATTTATTGCTGCAATTAAAAGCTGATGGAGAAGCTTGTAGTGGCTGCTGCCTCTGCTGCCACCCAGCTCATAGAGGCCCTCCGCTTAACACCACCTGTTTTCATAAAATCGTTTCTTTTTCCTCTGCCTATGAACAATGAGAGATAAGACTATAATGAGAAGGACTGTTCGCAATCTGACAGAAAGCAAAGTGCCGGTAAAGTTAAAAAAGATCAGGCTTCTGGTCTTTACTGGACGAAGAAAGGAAAAAAAAATTAAAAAATCCCACTGAACTCTGTTGGTCCTCTGGGCTGGGAGGCCCCCCCGGCTCGTCAGAGCTCCTTTGCCTCCCCCAGAGCCTTGCGCTGCTCAACTTCCCCTGGCGCAGTGAGGCTTTCCTCCTCCCTTACCCCGTCCCTTCCCCCCCGTCTCCTTCCCACCCTCGGCGCCTGCTGAAGAGCAGCTGACCAGCTCTCTTTGCTGAAGGTATGATGCACTGTTATGGGATTGTTTATAAGACGCATTGAAATACGGTTTTTAAAGTTAACTTTGTCCTTTTAGTGAATTGTGATTTTAATAGGAGTTACTGGAGACATTTAAAGTTATCTGTGTGTATGTAACATGGCAAGATCTACTCTTTTTAGAAGAAATGTTGATAAAATTTACCATATAGACTAACGCTAAATTCATACTGGGTTTTTTGCTAGACTATGACTCAGAAACGTATACATTTAAAACTATTTATAGGTGGATAATGTTTATGTCTCTTTAATTCTGGGATTTATTTTATTTTTTTGCAAATGTTTTACTTACATGCTAGTAGAACAGTAAATAATCTTCAAGCTCAGACTAAAGACTAATTATCTAGGTTCTTGTCACTGCCTGAGGAGTCTCCTTAGACCCGAGATCACCTCAGGAGGACATGCAGTGGTGTAAATCCTGATTTTTCCCAAAGCCCCAATGAGAGATTGCAGGAGACAGTTTTTCAAAGGCTTCAAGGTTTGTATATTGTTTCTTGCCTCAGGAACTCTTTCCTCTGCTAACAGCGGTCTTTTCAGCCAGGCATCCAGGATGGAATCTCCCTGGTGAAGGCAGGGCTTATCTTATATAGTCTAAATTACATACTATATGTTTATAATAATTTTCCAGTACAATACAGTCTTGTTAAATGGTCCAGCTCTGACCCCATCTAGTCTAAAAGTGCCAGCATGTCACCCAGCATGGATGAGTCGGAGGAGAAGGAGGAAGAGGCATCCACACCCCCAAATTCTCCATCTTGGCCACGTATCCCTTATCACAAACATTCCCACAAGTCTATTTATCTACATTCTAACAACCTCATTTATACTTTACTAATTTTGGTGGCTTGTTTCCATTCCCTCTGTGTTGGTAACTTCCCCCAGGGGTGTGAATTCAGTGCCTGAGACACCAAGGTCTCACTCAGGGGTCTTTGAGACCCTTGCCAGGGGGGTTTTGAGACCCCCCAAGGACGTCAGGGGTATACCCTGGGCTCCCACAAGTTCTGTAACCTTAAATTTTATCTACTACAGTTATTTGAAGCTTAGCTATAGTTGGTGTGATACAGTATAAGCACTTTGTTCATTAAAACTCCTAGTAAGGAACAACGAATTACAGCAGAGAGTGAGATGGGTGTAGACTTTGACCACATAGTTTCACATCACTGAGCACGGTATGCATAACTTCTGCTGATACCAGCAGTTGCTTAACTGGTTTTTGAGAATTCTTCCCTAGGCTAGAAGGAACCAGCAAGAAAAAATCGGGCACCTCCCCCCTGCTGCGACCACCAGAAGACAGACTACAACCCCCTCAGCAATGGGCCACACAGACTCAGAGTACTCCAAGGAAGGACACGTCAACTAGAATAGAACTGCATAAAAGACCATGGGGGGGGGGAGAGGGAACTGCGTGCCGTTGGTGGAGTAAAGACTCCCGGCCGCTCAGCGCTGTTTGCTTACAGTTGCTTGCTCTAATAAATTTTAATTGATTAGGACTGACTTGATTCGGTTTTCACTCTCAGTCTGTAACAGTTGGTACATGGAATTCCACAGCATTAGCAGACGATGTTGTGTTATTTTTTCCCATTTGCTTGCTTTTTGCTTCACAAATTTAATAAGATAATTTAATTATGTATTTTGTTACAATTTTGTTTCAACTGGTACAATATAGTGTATTTCAGAACACCTGGAGACAGTTAGCTGAGCGAAAGGCTTTAGAGAAATCTTTTACTAACCCAGACTTACAGGCCAGGTGGGATCCCTTGGTCTTGGTGCAGACTCGACAGTAGGGTATATATTAAGTTCCCAAAATTCTGCTCGTTATAGATAAAAACGAGATCAAGTTGAAACAAATATGATTAAAATAAGAGATATTTATTTTGCGACCGAAATACGGTCCTCGATAGCTGCAATCTAAAAAGGCACAGCGCCTAGCCCGGGGTCGGCGCCGGGTGAACACACTCTGATCTGATCTCTATTGCATCAGATCCCTCAATGTTCACACAACTACCTTGGTCCGCCCATTTTTTATACATTTTTATTTTTTTTAGCCCGGAGCAGAGGTCTTTTTTTTTTTTCATGGTTCCACATATTCGTGTGGTTTTCTTTCACTGCGTTGGGCTGGACAAAACTGTATTTTGGGAGATGATGAATTCTGATGAAGACAGGCTCAGGTTTGCGGGAAGATGGAATTCAGATGTAACTTGCAGGTCTTTGTTTACTGGAAATGGGCATTCAGATGTATTTTTTCTCATGGCTCTGGTTATTTTAGTATTGGGTACTTATCGGGCTCTCATCGTTTGGGTGTTCCCTGGATAGTTCCTGAGAGGGCTATCTCTACCGGGGCTACGTTTATTGTCTTGCTAATCCCAGCTCTTCAACTTTTGTTGGCAGTTACAGTGTTGTGATTAAGCAATCCCTGTTCCTCCCTCCGCAGCTTTTGGTTTTCAAGTTTTTTTTATTATTTTATTCACACAAACATTACTTATTCTACATTAACTTACAACTTTACATGAATTACGTTTTATCATATATCACATGCTGATGACACCAACCCTTGAGTCACTTATTGATAATGTGGGCTCTCCTATATTCCTTTCATTTGTCTGTGCCACCAAAGGGACTGAGCAAAACACTATCTGTGCTCCTGCTCTATCAACCACTTGACCCAGTGCCCTAAAGTCCCTTTTAATTGCCCTGGTGCTCTTCTTTTCAGTCTGATCACTGCCAATCTGAAGTATCAGCAGTGGGTAATAATTAGAGGACTGAATCAGTCCAGGGAGTATCCTGGTAATATCCCATACCTGAGTCCCAGGGAGGCAGCAGGCCTCCCTGTGGGATGGGTCCAGTTGGCATATGGGGCCCTCTGTTCCTCTCAGAAGGGATTAATCTACTATGACTACCCTTCTTTTTATTGCTAGAGGTGGTGATCGTCTGACAGACAAAGTGTAATTGGGAGGCTCACTGGGCAGATAATTTTCTTCTATGTCATCTGGCTGACCCTCTAGATCCAGGGCCTCATACCTATTCTGAAGTGGCACCTGGGTAGGTGATGGGGGTTGGGAGGAATTTTTATTACCTCCCTGAGTAGGGACCCATTTCCACTGCCCCTCATCAACCAGGTGTCCTATTACCTGACGGTGGGAAGCATGGGAGTCCTCTGACTCCTGGTGGGCTTCCCTCAAGGTTGGAAGGGCAGAACTCCACCAATCTATTTCTCTTTCAGTTTCCCTAATACTCCTCAGTCTTTCCACTTCCTCCTTAAGCTCAGTTACCGGCAGAAGGAGATCATTCACCTGTTCGCACCACAGGCAGACTGTGATGGCCAACAGCTGGCCTGGAGGCCTCACAGTCATAAGTAACTCTGAACATAACTCAACCAGCCTATACCGTTAAAGGAAAAGAAATAAGCATCTCTATGAGGAAGGCACTGAGAGGCCGATTGATTCAAATGCAAACAATGGACACCAGCCAATCCCAGACGAGCATGTAACCAGGCAGCTATTGCTCAGTGAACTGGGTGGCAACTAGTTTCTAGCCAATCAGAATTGGGCACGAAGGATTTTTGAAAACCCTATAAATGTGAGTTCTGAACAATAAAGTTTGCTGTTTCTGCATGAACCTTGGAGTGTCAAGTCATGTCCATCTCAACAACGACAGCAGACTTCTGCAATGCCCCCTGGTACCACTGATAAGCTAAAACATTGCACAGGAATGGATCTGGACAGGCACATCCTTTTTGGAGGGTTCTATTTGGCTACATACACTTTTACTAACTGCTGGTTTTGATCGTATAAAAACCAATAATAACAAAAAAACCAATAACCAACCAACAACAAAATCACGACAAACAACAAACTAAAACCCCCCCCCCGAGCAGTAAGAAACCTTCAACCCTACCTCCTTGCCCTGCCTGCGCCATTTGCTGCATAAACTGCCGCGCAAACTGACATGCCACGCCCTTGTTTTTCCACTTCTCTTTGCCGCACTCTGGGTCACTGCACTCCCTAGAGCCCTCCTTTAATCACCCCGCTGCTTGCCAGAGGAAAGACCTGCCCTGTGCCTGCGTGGCTAACAAGAATGAGGAACTCACCTGCTCAGTGCTCTTTTAATCACCCCACTGCTCGCTATGGAGGGTTGCAAAGGTAAAGCTGGGAAGGGGTCCCGGCAGAAGGGATGATGATCCCAAAATATCTCTGAAGAATCCCTTGGAAGAATGTCGAGTTAGTTTACACATTCTCCGAGAGGTAATTAAGGACATGGATGCCCAAAGGGGGCAATAAGGAAAAGTCGAGAAGGGGTCTTGACAATCCATGCCTGGCAGGGACAATAAGGGGAGTCGAGAAGGGGTCTCGACAACAGGAGATGGACAAATAGCGTTGATACTTTGAGAAAAGATTAGGTGAAGGCGAGTGTAGAGAGATATGGTTGAGGTAGGGAGCAGCAAGACTGGGTGAAAAAGTGTGGGAACCAGGAGCACTAGCTGGGGGCCTGTGGGTGCTGTGAGGTAGCTGGGGCTCAGTGCCTGGCAGTGCCTGATCCCACTACCCCTGGGCAAGGGCACAGTGGCTGTCGGCCTCCATGAGGCTGCGGGACGCCCTGGCCGCCTGTGGTGCTGCTGGCTGTGAACGCCAGGAGCACTAGGGAGGAAGAGCTGTTTAGACACTGTGGCAGGACAGGGGCCGGTTCTGGTATATGGTGTGTGATAAAGAGATGTCACAGTGTGACTTGGGTTTGCCAACCTTAATATATTTAATTTCTTTTAGAGACAGGACCCAGGAGTAGAGACAAGGCAGGCTTAAAACTTAAAAAGGTACAAGAAGAAATTTATTAATAATACAAAAAAAAAGAATTGGAATTCAGAATAAAATTCCTAGATTTTTCCCTCCTCCCCTTCATTCCACGTTTCTTACCAACCAACATACAGAGAGAACACTTCAGTCAGTTATACACTCAAATAATCAGTTCAGTTTACTTCAGAGACAAAAGTCCCTTTTTTGGTTATGGCTTAGGGGGTGTCTTCACCTTCACAGTCTGCATCGTCTGGGACTTACAGAACTATGAATTTTCCTCCCATTTACACAGTCCTTCCAGAGCCGTGTTATGGGTTACGATGCACACATGGGGTACTACCTTTAAAGGCAGGCTGCTAAAACACAGAATTCTCTTCATTGGCTTCTCTATCAAATGTCTCTGTTCATATTCCAGTTCCAGAACAGACACCCCCATTCCCTCAGGGCAAAGGATCCTTTTCTCAAATATTTCAACCCCCCCATGTATTTTTCACAGTTTAAAGGAACTTTAGTGAAGTCACAATCCCCACAGCCCACAAAAAAGGTTTTTAGCTACTTGCATCTTTTCAATCTCTTCCCACCAGGAACTTTATCCTCATTCCGCTGACCTCTGTAGTCTCCATGCTTCATTTCTCCTCATTCAGGGGAACTCAGGAGATTCAGGATCCCATCCAGGCATAAAGAAGTTGCAATTGTATCCAGATGGCAAAGAAACAAACGTGGGCAGCTGGAGGCCTCCTCTGCCACGTGGAAAGGCGAGCCGAGCCCTGCCGGCAGGGCCGGAGCCATGCGGAGCCGGGGGGGCCCCCAAGCCAGGGGCTCCCCTCAGAGCCGGTGCCGGGCCTGGCCCCCCGCTGAGTCCGGAGTGGGACCGGGGGGGCCGGTGCCCTGGCCAGAGGCCACCTCACCTCCAGAGGCCCCAAGCCGAAAAAGAACAGCTAACTCGATCCACTGTGATTTGTGAAAGCGAAACAACCTTTAATTGGTTCCCTGAGCTGTCCATCACCAAATCAGCTCTCTGATTGGTGCCAGCAGCTAACAGGGGAAGCTCCCAGAGATGGGAGAGTCCCTCCCACTCCCCAGCCTCATGGAGCTTGCCTTGAGGCGAGTCCACCTCTCCCCCTGAGCACATGAAACTAACACAAGAGAGTGAGCACAAAGAGGAGGAGGAAGACCTATCTGGGAAATGCAGACTGTACATTGAAGGATTAGGATTTTCTTTTAAAGATTTTGTTTGTTTCACTGGAAAAATGAATGGTTTTGAGCTGTGAGACAATGAGTCTTTAGAGGCAGTAGTAGGGTTGAGGGCTAGAGGAAGAGCAGAATAAGTCCCTGGATGAATTGGTTAGAAAGATACAGCAAGTGTATGTCAGAAGGGATGAGGAAAAGGTGAAAGTAAAGGCAAAGAGTTTTTACGGCCCCAGAGGGGATAAACCTCAGTACCAAAGTGGTCCCCCAGGATAGAAGGGACTGGTTCGGCCACAAGGAAGTGGGAGAAGCATTCCCTCCTTGGCAGGGGAGAGCCAACCCAAACAGCTGTTAGGAAAGAATCAGTGTGCTATCTGCAGGACAGAGGGACGCTGGAAGCGGGAATGTCCACAGAGACAACTGGACCTTCAGGAGGAGGAAGTCCAGAGGATAATGCAGATGGATTGTCAGGGGTGTCAGGGGCTCCCATTATACCAGGGACCCACCATACTTAAGCCTTTGCTAACTTTTAAGGTGGGTCCCAATCGAAAGGAGGTGTGTTTCCTGATAAACACAGGGGGCTCTCAAGCCACTTGGTATTTTATCCCTAAGGGGGGAAAATTGTCCAAAAGATCATTGATTATTCAAGGGTTGAGTGGAAAAGATGAGTGGGTGTATTTTATTCAACTGCTGTTAGTAGATGTGGGGGATAGGTTTGAAATGCATTAATTCCTGTTTGTTCCTAATTGTGATTGTAATTTACTGGGAAGGGATTTGATGGCTAAAGTGGGAATGCAAATTAGTGTTGGAAAAAATATACAGAGGCTAACACTGTGGTAATTTTGTGTAAAATGTCTGAGAAGGCACAGACCCTGCCTTTGGAATTTGCTGTTCGTAACATCTGACCAGGAGATTGGGGCCTAGTTAAGGAGTGGAAAGAAGCACCACAGTTTCAGGGAAATCAGTTAGGAATCAAGGTATATGATGATCTAATTAGAGAAAAGTGGTCAATTGATGCATCCCTGGCTGGGGGAAGGACCCAAAAGTGGGGAAAATATGAATGGCCACATGAGTGAATCATGCAACACTACGGACCATCCACTTGGAATCCTAATGAATTAATATCAGGTGCCAGAGAACGCATTTCTAATTTAAATTGGATAATTAGGTTACAAGCTGTCTTTAAAATAATAACCAAGCAGACAGATCCAACTCTTGAACTTGCTGACCAATCCACTCAGATGAGGAATGTGATGTTTCAGCATTGGATGATATTAGATTATCTACTAGCAGAAGAAGGGGGATGTGGGGGTCCAGGGAGTCCCTCTGGACCTTCTGTGGG
>JAKWBO010000774.1:5000-27346 GCA_034336685.1 Luscinia luscinia | reverse complement strand
CCAGGTCTACCCTTAAGCGGGAATGCAGGCGGACACCAGGTCTACCCCTTAGTCGGGAATGCAGGCGGACCAGGTCTACCCCTTAATCGGGAATGCAGGCGGACAACAGGTCTACCCCAGCGGGAATGCGGCGGACAACAGGTCTACCCCTTAAGCGGGAATGCAGGCGGACAACAGGTCTACCCTTAAGCGGGAATGCAGGCGGACAACAGGTCTACCCTTAGTCGGGAATGCAGGCGGACAACAGGTCTACCCCTTAATCGGGAATGCAGGCGGACAACAGGTCTACCCCTTAAGCGGGAATGCCGGCGGACAACAGGTCTACCCTTAAGTCGGGAATGCAGGCGGACAACAGGTCTACCCCTTAATCGGGGAATGCCGGCGGACAACAGGTCTACCCCTTAATCGGGAATGCAGGCGGACAACAGGTCTACCCCTTAAGCGGGAATGCCGGCGGACAACAGGTCTACCCTTAATCGGGAATGCAGGCGGACAACAGGTCTACCCCTTAATCGGGAATGCAGGCGGACACCAGGTCTACCCTTGATCGGGAATGCAGGCGGACAACAGGTCTACCCCTTAGTCGGGAATGCAGGCGGACAACAGGTCTACCCCTTAGCGGAGAATGCAGGCGGACAACAGGTCTACCCCTTAATCGGGAATGCAGGCGGACAGCAGGTCTACCCCTTAGTCGGGAATGCAGGCGGACAACAGGTCTACCCCTTAATCGGGGAATGCAGGCGGACAACAGGTCTACCCCTAATCGGGGAATGCAGGCGGACAACAGGTCTACCCCTTAAGCGGAATGCCGGCGGACAACAGGTCTACCCCTTAGTCGGGAATGCAGGCGGACAACAGGTCTACCCCTTAGTCGGGAATGCAGGCGGACAACAGGTCTACCCCTTAATCGGGAATGCAGGCGGACAACAGGTCTACCCTTAATCGGGAATGCAGGCGGACAACAGGTCTACCCTTAAGCGGGAATGCCGGCGGACAACAGGTCTACCCCTTAGTCGGGAATGCAGGCGGACAGCAGGTCTACCCCTTAATCGGGAATGCAGGCGGACAACAGGTCTACCCCTTAGTCGGGAATGCCGGCGGACAACAGGTCTACCCTTAGTCGGGAATGCCGGCGGACAACAGGTCTACCCCTTAATCGGGAATGCAGGCGGACAACAGGTCTACCCCTTAGTCGGGAATGCAGGCGGACAACAGGTCTACCCCTTAATCGGGAATGCGGGCGGACAACAGGTCTACCCTTAGCGGGAATGCCGGCGGACCTCAGGTCTACCCCTTAATCGGGAATGCAGGCGGACAACAGGTCTACCCCTTAATCGGGAATGCAGGCGGACACCAGGTCTACCCCTTAAGCGGGAATGCAGGCGGACAACAGGTCTACCCCTTAAGCGGGAATGCAGGCGGACACCAGGTCTACCCCTTAATCGGGAATGCAGGCGGACAACAGGTCTACCCCTTAGTCGGGAATGCGGGCGGACAACAGGTCTACCCCTTAATCGGGGAATGCAGGCGGACAGCAGGTCTACCCCTTAATCGGGAATGCAGGCGGACAACAGGTCTACCCTTAGTCGGGAATGCAGGCGGACAACAGGTCTACCCCTTAATCGGGAATGCAGGCGGACAACAGGTCTACCCTTAGTCGGGAATGCAGGCGGACAACAGGTCTACCCCTTAAGCGGGAATGCAGGCGGACAACAGGTCTACCCCTTAATCGGGAATGCAGGCGGACAACAGGTCTACCCCTTAGCGGGAATGCAGGCGGACACCAGGTCTACCCCTTAAGTCGGGGAATGCAGGCGGACAACAGGTCTACCCCTAGTCGGGAATACGGGGCGGACAACAGGTCTACCCCTTAAGCGGGAATGCAGGCGGACAACAGGTCTACCCTTAAGCGGGAATGCAGGCGGACAGCAGGTCTACCCTTAATCGGGAATGCAGGCGGACAACAGGTCTACCCTTAATCGGGAATGCAGGCGGACAACAGGTCTACCCCTTAAGCGGGAATGCAGGCGGACAACAGGTCTACCCCTTAATCGGGGAATGCAGGCGGACAACAGGTCTACCCCTTAATCGGGAATGCAGGCGGACAACAGGTCTACCCCTTAATCGGGAATGCGGGCGGACAACAGGTCTACCCCTTAAGCGGGAATGCAGGCGGACAACAGGTCTACCCCTTAGCGGGAATGCAGGCGGACAACAGGTCTACCCTTAGTCGGGAATGCAGGCGGACAACAGGTCTACCCTTAATCGGGAATAAGCGGATCAGGTCCCCTTAAGCGGGGAATGCCGGCGGACACCAGGTCTACCCTTAATCGGGAATGCAGGCGGACAACAGGTCTACCCTTGAGCGGGAATGCCGGCGGACAACAGGTCTACCCCTTAATCGGGAATGCAGGGCGGACAGCAGGTCTACCCCTTAAGCGGGAATGCCGGCGGACAACAGGTCTACCCCTTAATCGGGAATGCAGGCGGACAACAGGTCTACCCCTAGTCGGGAATGAGGCGGACGCAGGTCTACCCTAGCGGGAATGCCGGCGGACAACAGGTCTACCCCTTAGTCGGGAATGCAGGCGGACACCAGGTCTACCCTTAATCGGGAATGCAGGCGGACAACAGGTCTACCCCTTAATCGAGAATGCAGGCGGACAGCAGGTCTACCCCTTAGCGGGAATGCAGGCGGACAACAGGTCTACCCCTTAAGCGGGAATGCAGGCGGACACCAGGTCTACCCCTTAAGCGGGAATGCGCGGCGGACACCAGGTCTACCCCTTAGTCGGGAATGCAGGCGGACAGCAGGTCTACCCTTAATCGGGAATGCAGGCGGACAACAGGTCTACCCCTTAGCGGGAATGCAGGCGGACAACAGGTCTACCCCTTGGCGGGGAATGCAGGCGGACAGCAGGTCTACCCTTAGTCGGGAATGCAGGCGGACAACAGGTCTACCCCTTAAGCGGGAATGCCGGCGGACAACAGGTCTACCCCTTAATCGGGAATGCCGGCGGACACCAGGTCTACCCCTTAAGCGGGAATGCAGGCGGACAACAGGTCTACCCTAGCGGGAATGCAGGCGGACAACAGGTCTACCCTTAATCGGGAATGCAGGCGGACAACAGGTCTACCCCTAGCGGGAATGCTGGCGGACAACAGGTCTACCCCTAAGCGGGAATGCAGGCGGACAACAGGTCTACCCCTTAATCGGGGAATGCGGGCGGACAACAGGTCTACCCCTTAAGCGGGAATGCCGGCGGACAACAGGTCTACCTAGCGGGAATGCAGGCGGACAACAGGTCTACCCCTTAAGCGGGGAATGCAGGCGGACAACAGGTCTACTAAGCGGGAATGCGGCGGACAACAGGTCTACCTTAATCGGGAATGCAGGCGGACAACAGGTCTACCCCTTAGCGGGGAATGCAGGCGGACACCAGGTCTACCCCTTAATCGGGAATGCAGGCGGACAGGTCACCTTAGCGGAATGCCGGCGGACATAGAGAATGCAGGCGGACAACAGGTCTACCCCTTAAGCGGGAATGCCGGCGGACACAGGTCTACCCCTTAATGAGAATGCGGCGGACAACAGGTCTACCCCTTAGTCGGGAATGCAGGCGGACAACAGGTCTACCCTTAAGCGGGAATGCAGGCGGACAACAGGTCTACCCTTAGTCGGGAATGCCGGCGGACAACAGGTCTACCCCTTAAGCGGGAATGCAGGCGGACACCAGGTCCTACCCCTTAAGCGGGAATGCCGGCGGACACCAGGTCTACCCTTAAGCAGGGAATGCAGGCGGACAGCAGGTCTACCCCTTAAGCGGGAAGCAAGGCGGACAGCAGGTCTACCCTTGTGCGGGGAATGCAGGGGACAACAGGTCTGCCCTTAGGCGGGAATGCAGGCGGACAACAGGTCTACCCTTAAGGGGAATGCGGCGGACACCAGGTCTACCCTTAATCGGGAATGCAGGCGGACACCAGGTCTACCTTAAGCGGGAATGCAGGCGGACACCAGGTCTACCCCTTAAGCGGGAATGCAGGCGGACAACAGGTCTACCCTTAATCGGGAATGCAGGCGGACATGCAGGTCTACCCCTTAGGCGGGGAATGCAGGCGGACAACAGGTCTACCCCTTAGGCGGGAATGCAGGCGGACACACAGGTCTGCCCCAATCGGGAATGCGGGGCGGACAACAGGTCTACCCTAATCGGGAATGCAGGCGGACAACAGGTCTACCCCTTAAGCGGGGAATGCAGGCGGACAACAGGTCTACCCCTTAAGCGGGAATGCAGGCGCAGGTCTACCCCTTAATCGGATGCAGGCACGGTTACCCTTGTCGGAATGCGGACCAGGTCTACTGTGCGGGAATGCAGGCGGACAACAGGTCTACCCCTTAAGCCAGAATGCGGCGGACACCAGGTCTACCCCTTAGTCGGGAATGCAGGCGGACAACAGGTCGCACAGCCGGGGTACCCCTTAAGTCGGGAATGCACGGCGGACAGCAGGTCTACCCCTTAATCGGGAATGCAGTGGCGGACACGCAGGTCTGCCCATAAGCGAGAATGCAGGCGGACAACAGGTCTACCCTAAGCGGGAATGCAGGCGGACAACAGGTCTACCCCTTAATCGGGAATGCAGGCGGACAACAGGTCTACCCCTTAAGCGGGAATGCGGGCGGACACCAGGTCTACCCTTAAGCGGGAATGCAGGCGGACAACAGGTCTGCCTTAATCGGGAATGCAGGCGGACAACAGGTCTACCCCTTAATCGGGGAATACGGGCGGACAACAGGTCTACCCGCTAATGCTGGGAATACGCGGCGGACAACAGGTCTACCTTAGTCGGGAATGCAGGCGGACAACAGGTTACCCTTAGTCGGGAATGCAGGCGGACAACAGGTCTACCCCTAATCGGGGAATACGGGCGGACAACAGGTCTACCCTTAATCGGGAATGCAGGCGGACAACAGGTCTACCCATGGCGGGAATGCAGGCCGGACAACAGGTCTACCCCTTAATCCCGGGAATGCAGGCGGACACCAGGTCTACCCCTTAATCGGGAATGCGGGGCGGACAACAGGTCTACCCCTTAATCGGGAATGCAGGCGGACAACAGGTCTACCCCTTAAGCGGGAATGCAGGCGGACAACAGGTCTACCCCTTAAGCGGGAATGCCGGCCGGACAACAGGTCTACCCATAGCGGGGAATGGGCGGACAACAGGTCTACCCCTTAAGCGGGGAATGCGGGCGGACAACAGGTCTACCCCTTAATCGGGAATGCGGCGGACAACAGGTCTGCCCTTAGTCGGGAATGCAGGCGGACAACAGGTCTACCCTTGCAAGTCGGCGGACATCAGTCTATGGCGGGAGCAACAGGTCTAGGTCCCTTGGCGGGAAGCCGGCGGACCAGGTCCTACGCCAGCGGGAGGCAGGCGGACACCGGTCTACCCCTTAAGCGGGAATGCCGGCGGACAACAGGTCTACCCCTTAATCGGGAATGCCGGCGGACAGCAGGTCTACCCACGCAAGCGGGAATGCAGGCGGACAACAGGTCTACCCTTAAGCGGGAATGCAGGCGGACACCAGGTCTGCCCTTAAGCAAGAATGCAGGCGGACAACAGGTCTACCCCTTGGCGGGAATGCCGGCGGACAACAGGTCCTACCCCTTAGCGGGAATGCAGGCGGACACCAGGTCTGCCCATATCGGGAATGCGGGGCGGACAACAGGTCTACCCCTTAATCGGGAATGCAGGCGGACAACAGGTCTACCCCTTGGCGGGAATGCCGGCGGACACCAGGTCTACCCTTAATCGGGAATGCAGGCGGACAGCAGGTCTACCCCTTAAGCGGGAATGCACGGCGGACGCAGGTCTACCCTTAAGCGGGAATGCAGGCGGACAACAGGTCTACCCCTTGTCGGGGAATGCTGGGGCGGACAACAGGTCTACCCCTTAAGCGGGAATGCAGGCGGACAACAGGTCTACCCCTTAATCGGGAATGCAGGCGGACACCAGGTCTACCCCTTAATCGGGAATGCAGGCGGACACCAGGTCTACCCCTTAGCCGCGGGAGTGCTGGGCGGACAGCAGTCTACCCTAGTCGGGGAATGCAGGCCCGGACAACAGGTCCACCCCTTATTCGGGAATGCAGGCGGACAACAGGTCTACCCTAATCGGGAATGCGGCGGACAACAGGTCTACCCTTCGCTGGGAATGCAGGCGGACAACAGGTCTACCCCTTGCAGCGGGAATGCAGGCGGACACCGGAGTGCTGCTATTCGCGGAAGGCAGGGCGGACACGCAGACCCGCTTGTCGAGGAATGCATGGCGGACAACGGGTCTACCCCTTAGCGGGAATGCCGGCGGACAACAGGTCTACGCTTGAGCGGGAAGGCGTGCGGACACCAGGTCTACCCACTTGGCGAGAATGCCGGCGGGACAACAGGTCTACCCTAAGTCGGGAGTGCAGGCGGTACTGCAGGTCTACACACCTTCAGCGGGGAGCTGCACGCTGGACACCAGGTCTGCCCGCTTAATCGGGAATGCAGGCCGGACAACAGGTCTGCCACCATTCTCGGGAATGCCGGCGGACAGCAGGTCCCCCGCCCAGCGGGGAATGCCGGCGGACAGCAGGTCTGCCCCTGTAAGCGGGAATGCAGGCGGGCACCAGGGTCTCACCACCTTGTCGGGAATGCAGGGCGGACATGCAGTGTCTACCCTAATCGGGATACGGGGGCGGACAGCAGGTCTACCCACCCAAGCGGGAATGCCAGCGGATAACAGGAGGAATTACCTTAATCAGTGCAGGCGGACAACGGTCACCACCCCTTGGCGACCGGCGGCAGGACACCAGGTCTACCCCTGGTCCCGGGGAATTGCAGAGGCGGACGGCAGGTCTGCCCTTAGGCGAAGGAAAGCCGGCCCGGACCTGGAGTCTGCCACCAGCCAGGAAGGCAGGCGGACGACAGGTCTGCCCCTTTCTCAGGAATGCCGGCCCGGACAACAGGATCCTACCCTTAGCCAGAGAATGCCGGGCGGACACCAGGTCTACCCCATAGTCGGGAATGCCGGCGGACGCAGGTACTACCACTTGATCGGAATGCAGGCTGGACAACAGGTTCTACCCCTTTAAGCGGGGGCTGCCCGGCGAGACAACAGGTCTCTACCCCTTAAGCGGGGAATGCAGGCGGACGCCAGGTCTACCCCTTAGCCGAGAATGCAGGCGGACAACAGGTCTACCCCTTAATCGGGGTGCCAGGCGGACAACAGGTCTACCCTTGGCGGGGAATGCAGGCGGACAACAGGTCTACCCCTTAGCGAAAGCCGGCGGACACCAGGTACCCCTTAGCGGGAATACGGGCGGACAACAGGTCTACCCCTTAGCCGGGAATGCGGGAAACAGGTCTACCCCTTAATCGGGAATGCAGGCGGACAACAGGTCTACCCCTTAGCGGGAAAGCCGGACACCAGGTCTACCCTTAGCCCGGGGAATGCAGGCGGACAACAGGTCTACCCCTTAAGCGGGAATGCCGGCGGACACCAGGTCTACCCCTTAATCGGGATGGCGGACACCAGGTCTACCCCTTAGCGGGAATGCCGGCGGACAGAGTCTACTCCAGCGGGGGTGCCGGACACCAGGTCTACCCCAGCGGGAATGCCGGCGGACACAGGTCTACCCCTTAATGAATGCAGGCGGACACCAGGTCTACCTTAATCGGGAATGCAGGCGGACAACAGGTCTACCCCTTAAGCGGGAATGCCGGCGGACAACAGGTCTACCCCTTAGCGGGAATGCAGGCGGACACCAGGTCTACCCCTGTCAGGAATGCAGGCGGACAACAGGTCTACCCCTTAATCGGGAATACGGGCGGACAACAGGTCTACCCCTTAGCGGGAATGCCGGCGGACAACAGGTCTACCCCTGTCGGGAATGCAGGCGGACAACAGGTCTACCTTAATCGGGAATGCAGGCGGACACCAGGTCTACCCCTTAATCGGGAATGCAGGCGGACAACAGGTCTACCCCTTAATCGGGGCTGGGCGGACAACAGGTCTACCCCTTAGCGGGAATGCCGGCGGACAACAGGTCTACCCAGCGGGAATGCAGGCGGACAACAGGTCTACCCCTTAAGCGGGAATGCAGGCGGACACAGGTCTACCCCTTAAGCGAGAATGCAGGCGGACAACAGGTCTACCCTAATCGGGAATACGGGCGGACAACAGGTCTACCTTAAGGCGGGAATGCCGGCGGACAACAGGTCTACCCTTGTCGGGAATGCAGGCGGACAACAGGTCTACCCCTTAATCGGGAAAGCGGCGGACACCAGGTCTGCCCTTAGTCGGGAATGTGCAGGCGGACAACAGGTCTGCCCCAGGTCGGGAATGCACGGGGCGGACACCAGGTCTACCCTAGCAAGCGGGGAATGCCGGCGGACAACAGGTCTACCCATAATCGGGAATGCAGGCGGACACCAGGTCTACCCCTTAATCGGGAATAAGGGCGGACAACAGGTCTACCCCTTAAGCGGGGAATGCCGGCGGACAGCAGGTCTACCCCTTAGTCGGGAATGCAGGCGGACAAGCAGTCTACCCCTTAGTCGGGAATGCAGAGGCGGACACCAGGTCTACCCTGTCGGGGAATGCAGGCGGACAACAGGTCTACCCCTTAATCGGGAATGCGGGCGGACAACAGGTCTACCCCTTAGCGGGAATGCAGGCGGACAACAGGTCTACCCCTTAATCGGGAATGCAGGCGGACAACAGGTCTACCCCTTAATCGGGAATGCAGGCGGACAACAGGTCTACCCCTTAAGCGGGAATGCCGGGCGGACAACAGGTCTACCCCTTAAGCGGGAATGCAGGGCGGACAACAGGTCTACCCCTTAGCTCGGGAATGCAGGCGGACAACAGGTCTACCCCTTAAGCGGGGAATGCAGGCCGGACAACAGGTCTACCCTATGGCGGGAATGCGGGCGGACAACAGGTCTACCCCTTAATCGGGAATGCAGGCGGACAACAGGTCTACCCTTAGCGGGAATGCGGGCGGACAACAGGTCTACCCCTTAATCGGGAATGCAGGCGGACAACAGGTCTACCCGCAAGCGGGGAATGCAGGCGGACAACAGGTCTACCCCTTAAGCGGGAATGCGAGGCGGACAACAGGTCTACCCCTTAAGCGGGAATGCCGGCGGACACCAGGTCTACCCCTTAGCCCGGGAATGCAGGCGGACACCAGGTCTACCCCTTAATGGGAATGCAGGCGGACAACAGGTCTACCCCTTAATCGGGGAATGCAGGCGGACAACAGGTCTACCCCTTAAGCGGGAATGCAGGCGGACAACAGGTCTACCCCTTAAGCGGGAATGCAGGCGGACAACAGGTCTACCCCTTAGTCGGGAATGCGGCGGACAACAGGTCTACCCCTTAATCGGGAATGCAGGCCGGACACCAGGTCTACCCCTTCATCGGGAATGCCGGCGGACACCAGGTCTACCCTTAATCGGGAATGCAGGCGGACACCAGGTCTACCCCTTAATCAGGAATGCAGGCGGACAGCAGGTCTACCCCTTAGTAGGGAATGCAGGCGGACAACAGGTCTACCCCTTAATCGGGAATGCAGGCGGACAACAGGTCTACCCCTTAAGCGGGAATGCAGGCGGACAACAGGTCTACCCTTAATCGGGAATGCGGGCGGACAACAGGTCTACCCCTTAGCGGGGAATGCCGGCGGACAACAGGTCTACCCCTTAATCGGGGAATGCAGGCGGACAACAGGTCTACCCCTTAAGCGGGAATGCGAGCGGACACCCAGGTCTACCCCCTTAATCGGAATGCAGGCGGACAACAGGTCTACCCATAACCGGGAATGCAGGCGGACACCAGGTCTACCCTTAAGCGGGAATGCAGGCGGACAACAGGTCTACCCCTTAAGCGGGAATGCGGGCGGACAACAGGTCTACCCCTTAGCGGGAATGCCGGCGGACACAGGTCTACCCTTAGGCGGGAATGCGGCGGACACAGGTCTACCCCTTAATCAGGAATGCAGGCGGACAACAGGTCTACCCCTTCGGCGGGAATGCAGGCGGACACCAGGTCTACCCCTTAATGGGGAATGCAGGCGGACAACAGGTCTACCCCTTAATCGGGAATGCAGGGCGGACAACAGGTCTACCCCTTAAGCCGGAATGCAGGCGGACAACAGGTCTACCCCTTAAGCGGGAATGCAGGCGGACAACAGGTCTACCCCTAATCGGGAATGCGGGCGGACAACAGGTCTACCCCTTAATCGGGGAATGCAGGCGGACAACAGGTCTACCCCTGTCGGGAATAGCGGGCGGACAACAGGTCTACCCCTTATCGGGAATGCAGGCGGACAGCAGGTCTACCCCTTGTCGGGGAATGCGGGCGGACAGGTCTACCCTTAAGCGGGAATGCCGGCGGACAACAGGTCTACCCCTTAATCGGGAATGCAGGCGGACAACAGGTCTACCCCTTAATCAGGAATGCAGGCGGACAACAGGTCTACCCCTTAAGCGGGGAATGCAGGCGGACAACAGGTCTACCCCTTAAGCGGGAATGCAGGCGGACACCAGGTCTACCCCTTAATCGGGAATGCAGGCGGACAACAGGTCTACCCCTAATCGGGAATGCGAGGCGGACAACAGGTCTACCCCTTAGCGGGAATGCCGGCGGACAACAGGTCTACCCCTTAAGCGGGAATGCAGGCGGACAACAGGTCTACCCCTTAGCGGGAATGCCGGCGGACACCAGGTCTACCCCTTAAGCGGGAATGCAGGCGGACAACAGGTCTACCCTTAATCGGGAATGCAGGCGGACAACAGGTCTACCCCTTAATCAGGAATGCAGGCGGACAACAGGTCTACCCTTAAAGCGGGAATGCCGGCGGACAACAGGTCTACCCATAGCGGGAATGCAGGGCGGACAACAGGTCTACCCCTTAAGCCGGGAATGCAGGCGGACACCAGGTCTACCCCTTAAGCGGGAATGCAGGCGGACAACAGGTCTACCCCTTAATCGGGAATACGGGCGGACAACAGGTCTACCCCTTAAGCGGGAATGCCGGCGGACAACAGGTCTACCCCTTAATCGGGAATGCAGGCGGACAACAGGTCTACCCCTTAAGCGGGAATGCAGGCGGACACCAGGTCTACCCCTTAGCGGGAATGCAGGCGGACAACAGGTCTACCCCTTAATCGGGGAATACGGGCGGACAACAGGTCTACCCCTTAAGCGGGGAATGCCGGCGGACAACAGGTCTACCCCTTAATCGGGAATGCAGGCGGACAACAGGTCTACCCCTTAATGGGAATGCAGGCGGACAACAGGTCTACCCCTTAAGCGGGAATGCGAGGCGGACAACAGGTCTACCCCTTAAGCGGGAATGCGGGCGGACAACAGGTCTACCCCTTAATCGGGAATGCAGGCGGACAACAGGTCTACCCCTTAATCGGGAATGCAGGCGGACAACAGGTCTACCCCTTAATCGGGAATGAGGGCGGACAACAGGTCTACCCCTTAAGCGGGGAATGCCGGCGGACAACAGGTCTACCCCTTAATCGGGAATGCAGGCGGACAACAGGTCTACCCCTTAAGCGGGAATGCAGGCGGACACCAGGTCTACCCCTTAATCGGGAATGCAGGCGGACAACAGGTCTACCCCTTAATCGGGAATGCGGGGCGGACAACAGGTCTACCCCTTAAGCGGGAATGCCGGCGGACAACAGGTCTACCCCTTAAGCGGGAATGCCGGCGGACAACAGGTCTACCCCTTAATCGGGAATGCAGGCGGACAACAGGTCTACCCCTTAAGCGGGAATGCGGGCGGACAACAGGTCTACCCCTTAAGCGGGAATGCAGGCGGACAACAGGTCTACCCTTAATCGGGAATGCAGGCGGACAACAGGTCTACCCCTTAAGCGGGAATAAGGGCGGACAACAGGTCTACCCTTAAGCGGGAATGCAGGCGGACAACAGGTCTACCCCTTAAGCGGGGAATACGAGGCGGACAACAGGTCTACCCTTAAGCGGGAATGCAGGCGGACAACAGGTCTACCCCTAATCGGGAATGCGAGGCGGACAACAGGTCTACCCCTTAAGCGGGAATGCAGGCGGACAACAGGTCTACCCCTTAATCGGGAATGCAGGCGGACAACAGGTCTACCCCTTAAGCGGGAATAAAGGCGGACAACAGGTCTACCCCTTAAAGCGGGAATGCAGGCGGACAACAGGTCTACCCCTTAAGCGGGAATGCAGGCGGACACCAGGTCTACCCCTTAATCGGGAATGCAGGCGGACAACAGGTCTACCCCTTAAGCGGGAATGCGGGGCGGACAACAGGTCTACCCCTTAAGCGGGAATGCAGGCGGACAACAGGTCTACCCCTTAATCGGGAATGCAGGCGGACAACAGGTCTACCCCTTAATCGGGAATGCAGGCGGACAACAGGTCTACCCCTTAAGCGGGAATGCAGGCGGACAACAGGTCTACCCCTTAAGCGGGAATGCAGGCGGACAACAGGTCTACCCCTTAGCGGGAATGCCGGCGGACACCAGGTCTACCCTTAATCGGGAATGCAGGCGGACAACAGGTCTACCCCTTAATCGGGAATGCAGGCGGACAACAGGTCTACCCCTTAAGCGGGAATGCAGGCGGACAACAGGTCTACCCCTTAAGCGGGAATGCAGGCGGACACCAGGTCTACCCCTTAAGCGGGAATGCCGGCGGACACCAGGTCTACCCCTAGCTCGGGAATGCAGGCGGACAACAGGTCTACCCTTAAGCGGGAATGCAGGCGGACAACAGGTCTACCCCTTAAGCGGGAATGCCGGCGGACACCAGGTCTACCCCTTAATCGGGAATGCAGGCGGACAACAGGTCTACCCCTTAATGGGAATGCAGGCGGACACCAGGTCTACCCCTTAAGCGGGAATGCAGGCGGACACCAGGTCTACCCCTTAAGCGGGAATGCAGGCGGACAACAGGTCTACCCCTTAAGCGGGAATGCCGGCGGACAACAGGTCTACCCCTTAAGCGGGAATGCAGGCGGACAACAGGTCTACCCCTTAAGCTCGGGAATGCCGGCGGACACCAGGTCTACCCCTTAGCGGGAATGCCGGCGGACACCAGGTCTACCCCTTAAGCGGGAATGCAGGCGGACAACAGGTCTACCCCTTAAGCGGGAATGCCGGCGGACACCAGGTCTACCCCTTAAGCGGGAATGCAGGCGGACAACAGGTCTACCCCTTAAGCGGGAATGCAGGCGGACAACAGGTCTACCCCTTAAAGCCGGGAATGCAGGCGGACACCAGGTCTACCCCTTAATCGGGAATGCAGGCGGACAACAGGTCTACCCCTTAAGCGGGAATGCCGGCGGACACCAGGTCTACCCTTAATCGGGAATGCAGGCGGACACCAGGTCTACCCCTTAATCGGGAATGCAGGCGGACAACAGGTCTACCCCTTAAGCGGGAATGCAGGCGGACAACAGGTCTACCCCTTAAGCGGGAATGCGGGCGGACACCAGGTCTACCCCTTAATCGGGAATGCAGGCGGACAACAGGTCTACCCCTTAGCCGGGAATGCAGGCGGACAACAGGTCTACCCCTTAAGCGGGAATGCCGGCGGACACCAGGTCTACCCCTTAATCAGGGAATGCAGGCGGACAACAGGTCTACCCCTTAAGCGGGAATGCAGGCGGACAACAGGTCTACCCCTTAAGCGGGGAATGCAGGCGGACAACAGGTCTACCCGCTGGCTGGGGTAGACCTGGTGTCCTCGAAGTGCGCTAAGGGTCGCTGTTTCGGCTGCCTCGGCTGCCTCATCGTAGGAGGGCGTGCTCCGCTGCGCCACCCGGTCACCTAGGCTTCGTTCTCTTGTGCTCGTCGGCCTCTGGGCCGCTTGTCCGTATCATGGGAGACAGGGTTACGGGCGGTCTCCCGCAGAGCTGTGCAGTGCCTGTGTCCGTAGGCGGAAAAGAGGCGACCGGCGAGCGGTCGTGCCGGCCCAGGAACCGTACCGCCAATGCACGGCAAGGACTCTCCCGTGGCCTTGTCCGGCATTCCGTAACCCAGTTGACTGAGACAGGTGGAGGCCGAGCTGCTCCCGGCCCGGGCCAGGCGGCGGGAGGGCGAGGCGGAGAAGCCGCCGGCGTGTCCCGCTGCGGCCCGGCTGCTGCCGGTTCCGTGGAAAAAGAGTGCAGCGGGCGAGATCGCGAGCTGCACCCGGCCCCAAGCGGCCGGGCGAAAGAAGCGAGCGCGAGAGAAGCCGCGGCGCGTGTCCCGCTCGGCCCGGCTGCTGCCGGTTTCGCAGCGAGCGTGCGAGCTGTGCTCCCGGCCCAGGCCAGGTGAGGCGGGAGACCCGAGCAGGCGAAGCCGCGGCGCGTGTCCCGCTCCGGCCCGGCTGCTGCGGTTTCAGCGGCGATGCGACTGTGCTCCGGCCCAGGCCAGGTGGCGAGGAGACCGGAGCGGAGCGGCCGCGGCAGCGTGTCCAGCTCGGCCCGGCTGCTGCGGTTTCGCGGCAGCGTGCGAGCTGTGCTCCCCGGCCCAGGCCAGGTGAGCGCGGGAGACCCGAAGCGAGAGCGAAGCCGCGGCGCGTGTCCCGCTCGGCCCGGCTGCTGCCGGTTTCGCAGCGAGCGATGCGAGCTGTGCTCCCGGCCCAGGCCAGGTGGCGGGGAGACCCGAAGCGGCGAGCCGCGGCCGCGTGTCCAGCTCCGGCCCGGCTGCTGCCGGTTTCGCGAAGGGGCAGGTGCCCGCTCGCTCCTCCGGCGATAGTGGCGGGCGGGGCGGCGGCGCCTCGTTCTTTCCGCCCGGCCTTAAGCCGGGGCGACCCTCTAGCGGGTGCGGCGTTCTTCGGCTGCCGGTCGGTGCGCTTTTACCGGCAGCCGGGGCTGGGCAGCGGCCGGGGTTGCGTTGAGCCTGCCGAGAGGTAGGTTCCCCGGCCCCTTCCCGAGAGCTCCCCGAGCACGGCTCGCTCGGCCGCCGAGGTGGCCGCGCCTCGTTCCCAGCTCCCGACCCGTCTTGCCAGAAGGCGTCCGCCTGGGAAAGGGCTCGCGGGGCGTGCGGTGGGGCATCCGGCCTCGCCTCGGCTTCGCCCAAGGGGGCTCGGTGACGAGTCGCCCGTGGAGTTTGCCGGCCGGGGTTGGCGGCACCCTTCCCCGCCGTGCGTCGTTGAAAGCATGGTTCCCCCTTCCTCGGCCCTAAGCCGGGGACCAGCGTAGCGGCGGAGTGTTCATTTAGCGGTGGCGGCCGGCGCGGTGGCCGGCTGCGCCGTAAGCGGGGCCGGAACCCGACAGAGAGCGAGAGAAAAGCCCCCGGCGTGTGGGGGCGGCGGCGACGCCTCGCCCCATCTCCCTCCTCGGCTGGTGCGATCCGAGCCACCGTGGCCGGGCGGCCTGTGGGGTCTGGCCTGCTGCCCGGCTGCGGTGGCTGCCAGCGGGGCTGGGGCTGCGAACGGCTCTGCTTTTTCAGGCGTGGCGGAGTGTGGGGCCGCCCGGCCTGTTCCCTTCTTTTCTCACGCGACCTTAAGCGCGGCTGCAGCAGCGCTGGCGGCGAAAGGGTCGCGGGCCACGAGCGAAGGCCAGAGAGGCGCTGTGTGCTGGCGAGAGAGACCGAGAGATCCGTGCCGGCGGGGCGGATGGGGAGTTTTGGGGGAGTTGAGTCTCGAGTCTCGCCCCGCCTCCGGTCCCAGCGCGGGCTCGAGACCGTCGGCGAGGCGGATGGGGGTTTTAGGGAGTTGAGTCTCGAGTCTCGCCCCGCCCGGCCCGCCGCAGGCCCGTGACCCGTGGCTAGCACGGGTCGTGCGACGCATAGTGTGCTTTGTCTTTTTCCTCTTTTAGGTTTCTGTTGTCCCCAGGAAGAGTGGCGGGGCCTTTGTCTCCAGCGATCGATGAGGTGGTTCCTCGGGTGGCGTCGGAAAGGGCCCTCGGCTGGCCGGACACCTCTCCCCGGGGCTTCTCTCTGTCATGGGGGAAGCCTCGGCGGTGCCCGCTTCTCGAGCAGGCGGTCTCCTTCCGATCGGCCACCCCGTGCAGGCGGTGTCGCTCCTCCCGCTGCTTTGGGGAGCGTGTTTACCGTCCCGGGGCTGTGTGACGGCCGCGTGGCCCGCCAGTCCTCAGGTGTCCTTGGAAGCAGCGCGAGTGCCGGTGCCGGCCGGTCCCAGTATCGCCCATGGGTGCCGGCGCGAGCAGCGCTCGGGGCGGCCCGGTGCGGCTGAGCTCGAGCCGAAGAAAAGAGAGGCGTGTGGTCCCCGAGGGAAGACGGAGAGAGAGAGAGAGAAGGGGATGAGAACCGATGGGGAGCGCGGACCCGGGGAAAAGAGCCCGTTCAGCGGCGCACCGCACCAGAGCTCCTTGGTGGCGCCGCCGCCGCCTGCTGCAAGCGAGCCGCCCGGCCTCGGGGCCTCGGGTGTCGGGCGCGCCCGCCTCGTCAGGTCGCTGTCTCCTCCTAGCACGTCCGGTGCTTTTCGAGCCCGGCCTCGGGGCGGGTCAGCCCAACCGAGCCCCCGTCCCGCAGCGTCGCCAGCGCGCGTGACTGTCGGAGCAGCGAGGCCGAGTCTCGAAGGGCGCGGGCCCGAGAGCAGAAGCCGAGAAGAGAGAGAGAAAGAGAAAACGGGGAAGGAAGAGCGAAAAAGGCTCGCGTTGTCGAAGCGAGAAAGAAGCTGCGCAGCGGTCCGGCTCCTTGCCCGCGGCGTCGCGGAAGGGCCGGCCGCCGGAGTCGGCCGTGTCGCCGGCGTCTCCGCCTCCCCGCCCGCCCGGCGAGGTGGGGGGTTCGCTCCGCGCGCGTGGCGCCGTTCCCGCCCAGGCGCCCGCCCGGGCTCGCGCGATGTCGCCGGCCGTCGCTGCCATGCCGCCCCGCCGGTCGGGGCGTGGCGAGAGAGAGCGAGAGAGAAGAGAGAAGAGAAGCGGGGCGGTCAGGGTTGGCAGAGGCGCTCGCCCGGGCGGTCGGGCTCGCCGAGGCGCCGCGCAGGATGTGGCGGCTACCTGGTTGATCCTGCCAGTAGCATATGCTTGTCTCAAAGCTTAAGCCATGCATGTCTAAGTACACACGGGGCAGTACAGTGAAACTGCGAATGGCTCATTAAATCAGTTATGGTTCCTTTGGTCGCTCCTCTCCCGCTCCTTGGATAACTGTGGTAATTCTAGAGCTAATACATGCCGACAGCGCCGACCTCCGGGGGCGCGTGCATTTATCAGACCAAAACCAACCGGGCCCGCCCGGCAGCTGGTGACTCTAGATAACCTCGAGCCGATCGCACGCCCTCGCGGCGGCGACCCATTCGAATGTCTGCCCTATCAACTGGGGTACTGTCTGTGCCTACCATGGTGACCACGGGTGACGGGAATCAGGGTGCGATTCCGAGAGGAGCCTGAGAAACGGCTACCACATCCAAGGAAGGCAGCAGGGGCGCAAATTACCCACTCCCGACCCGGGGTAGTGACGAAAATAACAATACAGGACTCTTTGAGGCCCTGTAATTGGAATGGCGCACTTTAAATCCTTGAGCGAGGATCCATTGGAGGGCAAGTCTGGTGCCAGCAGCCGCGGTAATTCCAGCTCCAATAGCGTATCTTAAAGTTGCTGCAGTTAAAAAGCTCGTAGTTGGATCTTGGGGATCGAGCTGGCGGTCCGCCGCGAGGCTGAAGCCACCGCCTGTCCCAGCCCCTGCCTCTCGGCGCCCCTCGATGCTCTTAGCTGAGTGTCCTTGGGGCCCGAGCGTTTACTTTGAGAAAATTAGAGTGTTCAAAGCAGGCGGCCGCTGAATACTGCAGCTAGGAATAATGGAATAGGACTCCGGTTCTATTTTGTTGGTTTGAGCGGGGCCATGATTAGAGGGCGGCCGGGGCATTCGTATTGTGCGCTAGAGGTGAAATTCTTGGACCGGCGCAAGGCGGCCTAGAGCGAAAGCATTTGCCAAGAATGTTTCATTAATCAGAAACGAAAGTCGGAGGTCCGAAGAGCGATCAGATACCGTCGTAGTTCCGACCATAAGCGATGCCGACTGGCGATCCGGCGTTATTCCCATGACCGCCGGGCAGCTCGGGAAGCAAGTCTTTTGGGTTCGGGGAAGTATGGTTGCAAAGCTGAAGCAAAGGTGACGGAAGGGCACCACCAGGAGTGGAGCCTGCGGCTTAATTTGACTCAACACGGGAAACCTCACCCGGCCCGGACACGGACAGGATTGACAGATTGAGAGCTCTTTCGATTCGTGGGTGTGGTGCATGGCCGTTCTTAGTTGGTGGGGCGATTTGTCTGGTTAATTCCGATAACGAACGAGACTCTGGCATGCTAACTTCGCGACCCCGGCGGTCGGCGTCCAACTTCTTAGAGGACAAGTGGCGTTCAGCCACCGAGATGAGCAATAACAGGTCTGTGATGCCCTTAGATGTCCGGGGCGCGCAGCGCTACACTGACTGGCTCAGCTTGTGCCTACCCCTCCGCCGGCAGGCGCGGGTAACGTTGAACCCATTCGTGATGGGGATCGAGGATTACAATTCTTCCCGTGGCGAGAATTCCAGTAAGTGCGGGTCATAAGCTCGCGTTGATTAATCCTGCCTTTGACACACCGCCCGTCGCTACTACCGATTGGATGGTTTAGTGAGGTCCTCGGATCGGCCCGGCGAGTGTCATTCGGCCTCGCCAGGCGTCGAGAAAGAGCGGTCGAACTGACTATCTAAGAGGAAGTAAAGAAATCGTAACAAGGTTTCCGTAGGTGAACCTGCGGAAGGATCATACCGGTGGGGGCGGCGCCTGCCGCGCCACCGCTTTCCGTTCGCCGCCCGGCTCCCTCTCTCGCGGAGGGAGAGGGCCGCACGCCTTCCCGACGCCCGGCGCAGCAGCAGCCCAGAGAGAGCGCCGAGAGACGGAAGGCGGAAGCGCAGGCGCAGCGTCCCGCGGGGAGAAGGCGCTTCGGCGCGCGAAGAGCCGCCCGCGCGCCCTGCCTGCTCCGCCCACCGATCTTGCACTTGGGGCGGGGCCGACCCGCGCTGAGACGCTAGCGTCGCGACGGGCGCCGCGAGAGTGGCGGCAGGCTGGCGGCGCCGAGGCGCTGCCTTCCCCGCCGCGTCGGTCCGCTGTCGGTCCGTCCCGCCCGGAGGCCGGGAGCGGACGGCGGGCCGGCCTCCGAGCCTCGCCTGCGCCACCGCGGCCGCTGCGCGCCCGAGCTTGCCTGGTCGCCAGCGCACGCCTCCCCACTCGGCGGGGCGTGGCGAGGATTCGGCGGCAGACGTCCCGCGCACCGCGCCCGGAGGCTGGCCCGAGCGCGCGGTCCCCTCCGGGGCGCAGCGCCCGGGCTGCTGAGAGACCCGGGCCCCGAGGACGGACGGCAGCGTGCGGTGGCAGCGGGGCGTCGAGCGCGCCCCGCCGTGAGACGCTCCCCGAAAGGTGGCAGCGGGGAGGCACCCCGGCGGGCCGTGCGGGTCGTTCCCTCGCCCCAGAGGTCCGGTACCTAGCGCTCCGCGCCTCAGCGGCCCATGCCATCGCCGGCTTTCTCCTGAGGCGTCGTCACACGCCGTTGGGGGCCGGAAAGGGAGAAGGGGCCGCCGGGCCGGGCCGGAGGTTTTAAAGACTCGAGGCGGCTCGAGCACGCGCCCCGCCCGCGGCTGGCCGTGCCGGCCGGCAGCGGCGGCTGCCGGGGCGAGAGGCGGCGGCGCGGCGCCATCGCGAGGGTAGGGAGCAGCCGCATCCCGCCGATCCCCGCGCGCGGTGGCAGTCCCGCCGTGCCGACGCTCCCCCTCCCCCTCGCTGTCGGTCGGCGTCCGCGAGGCGGGGCAGCCGTGCCGCCTTGCCGGGAGGAGCGCCCTGCCCCCTCTCTGCGGCCGGTCTCGGCGGAGAGACCGCGCGGCAAAGCCGGGGCCGGGGTCCGGCCGCGGGAGCCGACCCGCTCGCCTCGGCACGGGGCCTCGCCCGGCTGCTGGCGGTGCCTCAGCCCTACGTCGGCCAGCGGGTGGCGGCGCCCGGGGCCCGCCACGCTCTCTCGCCTCGACGCCCGGCGGCATCTATGCGCCTGGCGCCAGCGCCCGGCGCGCGCGGCAGCGGCGCCTCTTGCCTCGACAGCCTCGTGCCCGAAGAAGCGTCGGCCCGGCGGCCGATGCCGCCGAGCCATCCCTCCTGCTCTCGAGCAGCCCTCTCCGTGCCGTGCCCGTGCCCGTGCTCGGCGAGCCTTGGCGGCGACCCCGTGCCGGGTGTGGCGGCGTCGCCGCCGGAGTCAGTGTGCGTCCCCCGCCCGTCGCTCCCGTCGCCCTTCCTTTCCCGGCCGCGTGCGGGCCGGAAGGGGTAAGGCGTGCCAGGGGCGGCCGCGAGGGCGCTCCAGCAGCGCCCGGTCGGCCAGCGGAAGCGAGGGCGGGCGTTGCCCGGCTGGCGCCGTCGCTGTTCTCTGCCGCCGGGGCGCGTGCCCGGCGGCGAAGCTCCCCCTCCCGGCAGGGGCGAAGCAGCAGCGGCAGCAGTCAGGCGTCTCGCGGCCCGGCGGCGGGATCGCCCGACCGACGGCCAGGCACTCCGGCGGCCGCCCGGGCTCGGCCGGCGCGAGGGAGAGCGGTCCCGCGCCCAGGAGGGTTGCGCGGCGGGAAGGAGCGGCGGTGGCCGGCCGGCGTCCCGCGAGGCGTCCGTAAGGCCGCTGGGAAGGGGCCGGCCGCGCGGCGCGGCGAGGCAGCAGCGCGGCGGGATCCGCAGTCGGCAGGCGAGCGAGGAGGCGTGGCGAGGCGGCCCGCGGCCTCGCGCGCCCGGCGCGGCGCCTGGGGGTCCCGTGGCGAGTCGGGGCGGGGCGCCGTCCCGCAGCCGGTGCCGGTCCCCGGTCCGGCCGCGGTGGCCCATGGCGCCAGCCTCTCGTGCAGAGCGGGGCGAGCCCGGGCGCCGAACGCCTCGAAGAGCCAAAGGGCCTTGCCGAGCGGCGTCACCCCGCCTGGCGGGGAAGCTGATGGCGCGGGCCCCCACCGTGGACCGGCAACCGGGGCGTAAGGTGGGGTTTTCCCCTCACATCTCTCCTCCGTTTGGTGGCTCTGTGTGCTCGTGGTCGCAAGCCAGGGGCCGCCGCTTAGCGGCGATTGGCCTCAGCGCCCAGGTCAGTGCGAAAGCCAGACAACTGTAGCGGTGATCACTCGCTCGTGCGTCGATGGCTTGCAGCTGCGAGTAATGAATTGCAGGACACGTGATCATCGACGCTTGAGCGCGCGGCCCGGGGTTCCTCAGGGCTATATCTGGCGTCGCTGGCGATCAGTCGCCGTCGGGGGGCCCTCGGCGGGCTGAGTGGCTTCGCGGGGTCCGTCGGTCGCGGCGCGGCGGTCGTCGTGGCCGCGCAAGGGCGCCGTCCCTAAGGCGACTCGGGGGCTCTCCGCGCTCCCGCTCAGTCGACCGCTGGTGGGGCTCGTCCTTGCGAGGCCGCGCCGCGGTGCGGCGCGGCGGTAGGCAGAGAGCGGCGTCGGGGCGCCGCGCGGTGCGACGGCCGAGCGAGAGAGAGAGGGAGGCGGCGCGGGCCTCGCCCAGGCTCCTGGCTGTCTGCGGTGGGTACAGCGCCGGTACCGTGCTTCGCTGCCAGCAGCACGCCTAGGCAGCGCCGGGGCGAGGCGCAACCCGCTCCTCATTGTCCCGAAAGCGCCCCTCCCTCCTCTTTATCGCGGTCGGTCGTCGTCCGCGGGGCGTCAGCGAGCCGCGCCGTCGCGTTCGATCGCTCTCCCGCTGCAGGTCGCCGCGCGCCTGCTGCCAGCAGGCGCGGCCGGTTCCCCTCGGTCAGGCCCGTCTCTGCCGCGATGCCTCTGTTCGGTTCTCGTCTCCGGGATGGGAGTCTCCGTGTCCGCGGTCTCTCTCCGTCCCGCTCCGCTCTCGTTGTCTCCCCTCCTGTGGTGGCGCGCGGCGCTAGTGTTTCGGTGAGGAGGAGGGGATCGAAGAAAGGGGAGGAAGGGCCGCGGCGCAGCCGTAGCCGTCCCGTCCGTCCGGTCCGGCCGGCCGCCCGCGAGGGCGCGGCGGCGTGGCGGCGGTGGCGCAGCTCTGGGGCTTGCGACCTCAGATCAGGCGTGGCGACCCGCTGAATTTAAGCATATTAGTCAGCGGAGGAAAAGAAACTAACGAGGATTCCCTCAGTAACGGCGAGCGAAGAGGAAAGCCCAGCGCCGAATCCCGCCCAGCGGTGAGGCGCGGGACATGTGGCGTGCAAGCCCCCTCCCGGCGGCGCTCTCGGGGACCCAAGTCCTTGTGATCGAGGCCGCAGCCCGCGGACGGTGTGAGGCCGGTAGCGGCCCGGCGCGCCGGGGCCAGGAGCTTCTCGGGTCGGGTTGCTTGGGAATGCAGCCCAAAGCGGGTAGTAAACTCCATCTAAGGCTAAAATACCGGCACGAGA
>JAKWBO010000773.1:7500-25000 GCA_034336685.1 Luscinia luscinia | reverse complement strand
GATGGATGGATGGATAGATGGACATAGGATGATGGATGGATGGATGGATGGATGGATGGATGGATGGATGGATGGATGGATGGATGGATGGATGGATGATGGATGAGCTGGATGGATGGATAGCGATGGATGATGACGGATGGATGCTGGACGAATGATGGATGCAGGGATGATGGATGATGTATGCATGGATGGATCGTGGATGGATGGATGGATGGATGGATGGATGGATGGATGGATGGATGATGGATGGATGGAAAATGGATGGATGATGGATGGATGGATGGATGGATGGATGGATGGATGGATGGATGGACAAAACGAGGATAGAAGGACGGATGGATAAATTGATGGATGGATGGATGAAGGACGGATGGATGTATGGATGGATGATGGATGGATGGAGGGATGGATGGATGGATGAATGATGGATGGATGATGGATGGATAATGGATGGATGATGAATGGATGCATGATGGATGGATGCATGATGGATGATGGATGGAAGCATGATGGATAGATGGCTGGATGGACCATGTATATATGGATGTTGGATTGCTGATGCATGTATGTATGGCTGGATGGATGCATGATGGTTGGATGGAGGGATGGATATAATATGGATGGATGATGGATGGTTGAATGATGGATGATGCAACGAGGGATGGATGGATGGATGGATGGATGGATGGATGCAATGGATGATGCATGGATGGATTATGGATGGATGGATGGATCGATGGATGATGCATGGATGTATTATGGATGGATGGATGGATCGCTGGATGATGGATGGATGAGAAACTCATGATGGATGATGGATGGTTGGATAATGGATGGATGATGGATGCATGGATGGATGAATGGGTGGATGGATGATGGATGAATGGATGGATGGATGGATGAATGGATGGATGGATTGATGGAAGTATGGATGTATGGATGGATGGATGTTGGATGGATGATGGATGGATGGATGGATGGATGGATGGATGGATGGATGGATGATGGATGGATGGATGGATGACGGTGGATATTTGATGGATGGATAATTGATGATGGATGAGTGAATGATGGACGGATGGATGAATGGATGGATGATGGATGGATGGATGGATGGATGGATGGATATATGGATGGATGGAAGTTGGATGGATGATGGATGGACGGAGGTATGTATGGATGGAGGGATTGATGGATGATGCATGGATTGATGGATCGTTGGATGAATGATGGATGATGGATGTATGGATGGATGATGGATAGATGATGGACGTATGGATGACGGATGGGTGGATGGATGGTTAATGGATGGAGGATGGATGGATGGATGACGGATGATGGATGGATGGATGATGGATGGATGTATCGATGATGGATGGATGGATGATGGATGAATGATGGACGCATGGATGATGGATGATGTATACATGGAGGATGAATGGATGGATGGATGGATGATGGATGGATGGATGGATGGATGGATGGACGATGATGATGGATGGATGATGGATGGATGGATGGAGGGAGGATGGATGATGGATGGATGGATGGATGGATGATGGATGGATGATGGATGGAGGGATGGAAGGATGGATAGATGGATGATAAGAGGATGGATGGATGGATGGATGGATGGATGGATGGATGGATGGACGGATGGATGGATGATGGATGAATGATGGACAGGATGGATGGATGGATGATGGATGGATGGATGACGGATGGATGGATGGATGGATGGATGGATGGATGATGGATGGATGGATGGATGGACTGAATGATGGATGGATGGATGATGGATGGATGGATGCATGGATGGATCGATGGATGGATGGATGATGGACGGATGGATGGATGGATGGATGGACGGATGGATGGATGGACGGATGGATGGATGGATGGATGGACGGATGATGGATGGATGAGATGGATGAGATATGATGGATGATGGATGGATGGATGGATGGATGGATGATGGATGACGGATGGATGGATGATGGATGGATGGATGACTATGGATAGATGATGGATGATTGATGGATGATGGACGGATGGACGGATGGATGATGGATGGATGGATGGACGATGGAGGATGGATGATGGATGATGATGGATGGATAATGGATGGATGATTTGATGCATCGATGATGGATGATGGATGGACTGATGATGGATGAATGATGAATGGATGGATGATGGATGGATGGATGATGGATGCATGATGGATGGATGGATTACGGATGACTGATGGACGGACTTAGGACAAGACGATGGATGGATGGATGGATGATAGCTGCTGGATGGATGGATGATGATTGGATGATGGATGGATAATGGATGATGGACTGGATGGACATAAGATGATGGAATGGACGGATGGACGGATGGATTGGACGGATGGATGGACTGATGGATGGAGGACGGATGGACGGATGATGGATGATGACGGACGGATGGATGGATGGATGGATGACGGATGGATGGATGGATGGATGGATGGATGGATGAACGGATGGATGGATGATGGATGAACGGAAGATGGACGTATGATGGATGGATGGACGTATGGATGGATTAATGGAATGACGGATGTCTGATGGATGACTGGATAATGGATGAATGGATGATGGGTGGATTTTGATGGATATATAATTGATGATGGAGGAATGGTTGATGGACGAAAGGATGAATGGATGGGTGACGGATGGATGGATGGATGATGGATGGATGAGGAATGGATGGATGTAGGGTAAGATGGAGGATGGATGGATGGATGCTGGATGATGGATAGATGGATGATGGTTGGATGATGGATAGATGGATGGATGAGGGATGGATGGACGGATGGAAGGAGAATGGATGATAGATGGATTGATGCATGGATGGACATAAGGCGATGGATAGATGGATGGATGGATGGATGGATGGATGGATGGATGGATGGATGGATGGATGGATGGATGGATGGATGGATGGATGGATGGATGGATGGATGGATGGATGGATGGATGGATGGATGGATTGATGGATGGATGAATGATCGATGGATCTATGATGGAAGCAGGGATCGATAGATGATTAATGATGGAGAGATGGATGGCTGGATGGATAAATGGATGGATGGATTTATGGATGATGGATGGATGGATGATAGATGAATGATGGATGGAGGAATGATGGATGATGTATTTATGGATGGATCGTGGAAGGAGGGATGGATGGTGGATGGATGGATGGATGATGATGGATGAATGGAAGATGGATGGATGATGGATGGATAGATGGATAATGGATGATTGGTGGATGGATGACGGTTAGATGATGGATGGATGGACGGATGCATGGGTGGTCAAAAGGAGGATGGATGGACGGATGGATAAATGGATGGATGGATACATGATGGATGGATGGATGCATGGATGGATGGATGATGGATGGATGCAGGGAGGGATGGATGGATGGATGAATGATGGATGGATGGATGGATGGATGGATGGATGGATGGATGAATAATGGATGGATGAAGAATGGATGCATGGTGGATTGATGCATGATGGATGATGGATGGAAGGATAATGGATAGATGGCTGGATGGATCATATATAGATGGATGATGGTGGCTAATATATGTATGTATGGCTTAATGGATGGGTGATGGATGGATGGATGGATGGATGGATGTAAGATGGAGGGATTATTGATGGATGGATGATGGATGATGCATGGAGGGATGGATAAAGGGATGATGCATGGATGGATTATGGATGTTTTAATGGATCGATGGATGAGGGATGGATGGATGGATGGATGGATGGATGGGGGATAGATGGATGATGGATGGATGATAAATGCATGATGGATGATGGATGGATGGATAATGAATGGATGATGGATGCATGGATGGAGGGATGGGTTTATGGATGGAAGTAGGATAGATGATGTATGGATGGATGTATGAATGGAGGATTGACGGATGGAGGGATGGATGGATGGATGGAGGGATGGAGGGATGATGCATGGGTTGATGGATCGATGGATGAATGATGGATGATGGATGATGGATGGATGATGGATGGATGATGGATGGATGGATGGATGACGATGATGGATGGATGGATGGATGATGGATGGATGATGGATGGATGGATGGATGATAGATGATGGATGAATTGGTGGATGGATGGAGGGGTGATGGATGGATGAAGGATAGATGGATGATTGATGAATGACGTATGATTGGTGGATGGATGGATGACATATAGATTGATGATGTTTGATGAATGGTTGGATGATGGATGATTGGTGGATGGATGCTGGATAGATGATGGATAGATGGATGAAGGATGGATGATGTATTGATGGATGGATGGATGGATGGATGTATGATGGATGGATGGATCATGGATGGATGGATGATGGATGGATGAAAAAGGGATGATGGATGGATGGATGATGGACGGATGATCGATGGATGAATGGTGGATGGATGATATATGATTGGTGGATGGATGATGGCTGGATGGATTATGGATGATGGATGGATGGATGTAGGTAAAGATGGGAGATGGATGGATGGATGATGGGTGATGGATAGATGGATGATGGTTGGATGATGGATGGATGGATGGATGGATGGATGGATGGATGGATGGATGGATGGATGGATGGAGGGAGCATGGATGATGGATGGATGAATGGATGGATGGACATAAGAGGATGGCTGGATGGATGGATGGATTGATGGATGGAGTGATGGATGATGGATGGATGGATGATGGATGAATGATGGATAGAGGGATATGGGATGATTTATTTATGGATGGATCGTGGATGGATGGATGGATGGATGGATGGATGGATGGATGGATGGATGGATGGATGGATGGATGGATGGATGGATGGATGGATGGATGGATGGATGGATGGATGGATGGATGGATGATGGATGAATGGAAGATTGATGGATGATGGATGAATGGATAATGGATGATTGGTGGATGGATGCCGGTTAGATGATGGATGGATGGATGGATGGATGGATGGATGGATGGATGGATGGATGGAAAAAATGAGGATGGAAGGAATGATTGATAAATGGATGGATGGATGGATGGATGGATGATGGATGGATTGATGGATAATGGATTGATGATGAATGGATGCATGATGGATGGATGCATGATGGATGATGGATGGAAGGACGATGGATAGATGGCTGGATGGATCATGTATGGATGGATGATAGCTGGCTGATTCATGTATGTATGGCTGGATGGATGGATGACGGTTGGATGGATGGAGGGATGGATGGATAAATGGATGGATGGAGGATGGATGGATGATGTATGGATGGATGATTGACGGATGGATGGATGGATGGACGGATGGATGGATGGATCTTGGATGGATGAATGAATGGATGGATGGAGGAATGGAGGATTGGTGTATGGAGAAATGATGGACGGATGATAGCTGGATGGATGACGGATGATGGTTGGATGGATGATGGAAGAATGATGGATGGATGGATGATGGATGGATGCCTGATGAATGATGTATGATGGGTGGATGGATGGATGACATATCGATGTATGATGGATGATGAATGGATGGATGATGGTTGATTGATGGATGGATGGTGTACAGATGATGGATGATGGATGCATGGATGGATGATGGATGGATGGATGGATGATGGATGGATGGATGGATGGAGGATGGCTGGATTTTGGATGGATGGATGGATGGATGGATGCATGGATGGATGATGGATGGATGGATGATGGATGGATGGATGATGGATGGAAGATGGATGGATGATGGATGGATGGATGATGGATGGATGATAGATGGATGATGGGTGGATGGATGATATATGATTGGTGGATGGATGATGGATGGAAGATGGATGGATGATGGATGGATGGATGGACGGATGGATGATGGATGGATGGATGGATGGATGGATGGATGTTGGACGGATGGATGATGGATGGATGATGAATGGATGGATGATGGATGGATGATGGAGGGATGATTGATGGATGGATGATGGTTGGATGATGGAGGATGGGTGGATCGATGATATATGAATGGTGGATGGATGGTGGAAGGCTGGATGGTTGGATGGATGGGTGGATGGATGGATGGAAGGATGGATGGATGGATGATGGATGGCGGATGGATGGATTATGAGTGGATGTTTGATGGATGGATAATTGATGGTGGAGGAATGGATGATAGACGGACGGGTGAATGGATGGATGACGGATGGATGGATGGATGGTTGGATGGATGGATGGATGGATGGATGGATGGATGGATGGATGGATGGATGGATGGATGGATGGATGGATGGATGATGGAAGGATGGATGATGAATGATGTGTGGATGGATGCATGCATGCATGCATGCATGTAAGGATGATGGATGGATGGATGATGGATGGAGGATGTATGGGTGGAATAATGGAAGATGAATAGATGATGGATGGATGGATGGATGGATGGATGGATGATGGATGGATGATAAACGCATGATGGGTGATGGATGGATGGATAATGGATGGATGATGGATGGATGGATGGATGAATGGATGGGTGGATGGATGGATAATGGAAGTATTCCTGATGAATGATGTATCATGGATGGATGGATGGATGGGTGACATATGGATGTATGATGGATGATGAATAGATGGATGATGGTTGATTTGTGGATGGATGCTGTACAGATGATGGATGATGGATGCATGGATGGATGATGGATGGATGGATGGATCGATGGTGGATGAACGGATGATGCATGATTCATGGATGGATGTTGGATGGATGGATGGATGGATGTTGGATGGATGGATGATGGACGGATGATGGATGGATGGATGATTGTTGGATCATGGAGGGATGATAGATGGATGGATGATGGATGGATGATAGATGGATGATGGGTAGATGGATGATATATGATTGGTGGATGGATGATGGATGGATGATGGATGGATGGATGGATGGATGGATGGATGGATGGATGTTGGATGGATGGATGATGGATGGATGATTGATGGATGGATGATGGATGGGTGATGGAGGGATGATAGATGGATTATGGGTGGATGCATGATATATGATTGGTGGATGGATGATGGATGGATGGATGGATGGATGGATGGATGCATGGAAGGATGGATGGTTGGATGATGGATGATTGTTGGATGGATGATGCGATGATGTTTGATGGATGGATAATTGATGATTGAGGAATGGATGATGTACGGCTGGATGAATGGATGGATGACGGGTGGATGGATGGATGATGGATGGATGATGGATGGATGGATTATGGATGATGGATGGATGGATTTAGGGAAAGATGGAGGATGGATTGATGGATGATGGGTGATGGATAGATGGATGATGGTTGTATGATGGATGGATGCATGGATTATGGATGATGGATGGAGGGCCGATGGGCAGACGGAGTGGATCATGATGACGGATGATGGATGGATGGATGGATGGACACAAGATGACGGATGACGGATGGACGGATGGACTGTTGACGTATGAGATGGATGGACGATGGATTGACGGATGGATGGACGGATGGACGGATGATGGACGGATGGACGGATGGATGACGGATGGATGGATGGATGGATGACGGATGGATGACGATGGATGGATGGATGGATGGACGATGGACGGATGACGGATGGATGGACGGATGGACGGATTGACGGACGGATGATGGATGGACGGATGGATGGATGGATGGATGGACGGATGGATGAATCGATGGATGAATGGATGGATGGATGATGGGTGATGGATGGATGGATGATGGGTGGATGTTTCATGGATGAATAATTGATGTTGGAGGAATGGTTGATGGACGGACGGATGAATGGATGAATGACAGATGGATGGATGGATGATGGATTGATGATGGATGGATGGATGGATTATGCATGATAGATGGATGAATGTAGGGAAAGATGGAGGATGGATGGACGGATGATGGGTGATGGATAGATGGATGATGGTTGGATGATGGATGAATGGATGATGGATGATGGATGGATGGATGATGGATGGATGGATGGATGGATGGATGAATGGATGGATGGGTGGATGGACGATGGATGATCGATGGATAGATGGATGGATGGCCATAAGAGGATGGCTGGATGGATGGATGGATAGATGGATGAATGATGGATGGAGGGATGATGGATGATGTATTTATGGATGGATCGTGATGGATGGATGGATGGATGGATGGATGGATGGATGGATGGATGGATGGATGGATGGATGGATGAATGGATGGATGATGGATGAATGGAAGATGGATGGATGATGGATGTATGGACAATGGATGATTGGTGGATGGATGATGGTTAGATGATGGATAGATGGATGGATGGATGGGTCGACAAAAGGAGGATTGATGGACGGATGTATAAATGGATGGATGGATGGATGATGGTTAGATGGATGCATGGATGGATGGATGGATGGATGGATGGATGGATGGATGGATGGATGGATGGATGGATGGATGATGGATGGATGGATGGATAATGGATGGATGATGAATGGATGCATGATGGATGGATGCATGATGGATGATGGATGGAAGGATGATGGATAGATGGCTGGATGGATCATTTATGGATGGATGATGGCTGGCTGATGTATGTATGTATGGCTGGATTGATGGATGATGGTTGGATGGGTAGATGGATGGATGGATGTATGGATGGATGGATGTAAGATGGATGGATGATGGATGGATTGATGATGGATGATGCATGGAGGGATGGATGGATGGATGATGCATGGATAGATTATGGATTGTTGGATGGATTGACGGATGATGGATGGATGGATGGATGGATGGATGGATGGATGGATGGATGGATGGATGGATGATGCATGGATGGATAATGGATGGATGATCTATGGATGATGGATGGATGGATGATGGATGGATGGATGATGGATAGATGGTTGATGGATGGATGATGGAGGGATTATGGATGGATGATAGATGGATGATGAATGGATGGATGGATGGATGTATCGATGGATGGATGGGTGGAAAAAAGTAGGATGAATGGATGGATGGATTAATGGATTGATGGATGGATCGATGGATGGATGGTAGGATGGAGGATGGATGGATGGAGGGATGGATGATGGACGGGTGGAGGGATGGATGGATGTATGTACGGATGGATGGATGATGGATGGATGGATGATGGATGGATGTTTGAAGGATGGATAATTGATGATGGAGGAATGGATGATGGACGGATTGATGAATGGATGGATGACGGATGGATGGATGGATGGATGATGGATGAATGATGGATGGATGGATTATGGATGATGGATGGATGGATGTAGGGAAAGGTGGAGGATGGATGCATGGATGATGGCTGTTAGGACAGATCGATGGATGGATGATGGATGGATGATGGATGGATGGATGATGGATGATGGATGGATGGATGATGGATGGATGGATGGATTATGGATGGATGATGGATGGATGGATGATGGATGGATGATGGATGGATCATCGATGGTTGGATTATGGATGGATGATAGATGGAAGATGGATTGATGGATGATATATGATTGGTGGATGGATGATGGCTGGATGGATTATGGATGATGGATGGATGGATGGATGTAGGGAGACATGGAAGATGGATGGATGAATGGATGATGGGTGATGGATAGATGGATGATGGTTGGATGATGGAAGGATGGATGATGGATGATGGATGGATGGATGGATGATGGATGGATGGACGGATGGGTAGAGGGAGAATGGATGATGGATGGATCGATGGATGGATGGATGGATGGATGAGTGGATGATGGATGATGGATGGATGGATGGATAGACATAAGAGGATGGATGGATGGGTGGATGGATGGTTCGATGGATGGATGGATGGATGACCGATGGATGAATGATGGAAAGAGGGCTGGATAGATGATGGATGACGGATGAATGGATGGCTGGATGGATGGATGAATGGATGGATGGATGGATGGATGGATGGATGGATGGATGGATGGAGTGATGGATGATAAATGGATGGATGGATGATGGATGAATGATGGATGGAGGGATGATGGATGATGTATGTATGGATGGATCCTGGATGGATGGATGGATGGATGCAATGATGGATGGATGATGGATGGATGGCTAATGGATTATTGGTGGATGGATGACGGATGGATGGATTGATGGATGGATTGATGGATGATGGACGAAAGTAGGATAGATTGGACGGATGGATAAATGGATTGATGGATGGATGATGGATGGATGGATGGATGGATGGATGGATGGATGGATGGATGGATGGATGGATGGATGGATGGATGGATGAATGATGGATGATGGATGGATGGAGGGATGGATGGATGGATGGATGATAGATAGATGGATGGATGGATGCATGGATGGATGGAAGGATGGATGGATGATGCATGGATGGATTCTGGATTGATGGTTGGATCGATGGATGATGGATTGATGGATGAATGGATGTATGGATGGATGATTGATGGATCATGGATGGATGAGAAATGCATGATGGATTATGGATGGATGGATAATGGATGGATGATGGATGCATGGATGGATGGATGGGTGGATGGATGGATGATGGATGGTTGATGTATGGATGGATGTTGGATGGATGGATCGATGGATAGATGTATGGATGGATAGACGGATGGATGATGGATGGATTGATGGATGGATGGATGATGCATGGATGAATGGATGGATGGATGGATGATGGATGGATGATGGATGGATGGATGACGGTATGGATGGATGGATGGATGGATGGATGGATGGATGGATGGATGGATGGATGGATGATGGATGAATGGAAGATGCATGGATGATGGATGGATGGACAATGGATGATTGGTGGATGGATGCTGGTTAGATGATGGATAGATGGATGGATGGATGGGTCGACAATAGGAGGATTGATGGACGGATGTATAAATGGATGGATGGATGGATGGATGGATGATGGATGATTGATGGATGGATGGATGGATGGATGATAGATAGATGGATGCATGGATGGATGGATGGATGGATGGATGGAGGATTGATGGATGGATGGATGGATGGATGGATGATGGATGATGGATGGATGGATGATGGATGGATGATGAATGGATGCATGATGGATGGATGCATGATGGATGATGGATGGATGGATGATGGATAGATGGATGGATGGATGATGGATGGATGGATGGATGGATTGATGTATGGATGATGGCTGGATGGATGGATGATGGATTGGATGGACGGAGCAATTGGATGGATGGATGAAGATGGATGGATGATGGATGGATGGATGGATGGATGGATGGATGGATGCATGGATGGATGATGGATGGATGGATGGATGGATGATGGATGATGGGTGGATGGATGAATGGATGGATGACGGATGGATGGATGGATGATGGATGGATGAATGATGGATGATGGATGGATAAATGGATGGATGGATGGATGGATGGATGGATGGATGGATGGATGGTGGATTGATGATGGATGGATGGATGGAAGAATGGATGGATGGATGATGGATGGATGGATGATGAATGATATATGATGCGTGGATGGATGGATGACATATGGATGGATGATGGATGATGAATGGATGGATGATGGATGATTGGTGGATGGATGCTGGATAGATGATGGATGGATGGATGGATGATGGATGGATGAATGGATGGATGGATTGATGGATGGATGTATGATGGATGGATGGATCATGGATGGATGATGGATAGATGGATGGAGGATGGATGGATGATGGATGGATGGATGCATCGATGGATGACGGATGCATGGATGGATGGATGGATGGATGGATGGATGGATGGATGGATGGATGGATGATGGACGGATGGATGAATTGATGGATGACGGATGGATGAATGGATGATGGATGGATGATGGATGGATGGATGGATGATGGATGGATGGATGAATGGATGGTGGATGGATGGATGATGGATGAATGATGAATGGATGATGGACGGATGGATGGATGGATGGATGATGGATGGATGGAAGGATGGATGAATGGATGGATGATGAATGGTGGATGGATGGATTATGGGTGGATGTTTGACGGATGGATAATTGATGATGGAGGAATGGATGATGGACGGATTGATGAATGGATGGATGACGGATGGATGGATGGATGGATGATGGATGAATGATGGATGGATGGATTATGGATGATGGAGGGATGGATGTAGGGAAAGGTGGAGGATGGATGCATGGATGATGGCTGGATGGACAGATCGATGGATGGATGATGGATGGATGATGGATGGATGGATGATGATGGATGGATGGATGGATGATGGATGGATGATTGAGGGATGATGGATGGATGGATGGATGATGGATGGATGATAGATGGATGATGGATGGATGGATGATATATGATTGGTGGATGGATGATGGCTGGATGGATTATGGATGATGGATGGATAGATGGATGTAGGGAGAGATGGAAGATGGATGGATGAATGGATGATGGGTAATGGATAGATGGATGATGGTCGGATTATGGATGGATGGATGAATGATGATTGATGGATGAATGGATGATGGATGGATGGACGGATGGGTAGAGGGAGGATGGATGATGGATGGAATGGATGGATGGATGGATGGATGGATGGATGGATGGATGGATGGATGGATGGAGGGATGGATGGATGACATATGGATGGATAACAGATGGATGATGGATGGATGGCTAATGGATTATTGGTGGATTCATGACGGAGAGATAATGGATGGATTGATGGAACGGTGTACAAAAGTGGGATAGATTGACGGATGGATAAATGGATTGATGGATAGATGATGGATGAATGGATGGATGGAGGACAGATGGATGGATGGATGGATGGATGGATGGATGGATGGATGGATGGATGGATGATGGATGGATGATGGATTATGGATGGATGGATGGATGGATGATAGATAGATGGATGGATGGATGGATGGATGGATGGAAGGATGGATGGATGATGCATGGATGGATTCTGGATTGATGGTTGGATCGATGGATGATGGATTGATGGATGAATGGATGTATGGATGGATGATTGATGAATCATGGATGGATGAGAAATGCATGATGGATTATGGATGGATGGATAATGGATGGATGATGGATGCATGGATGGATGGATGGATGATGGATGGTTGATGTATGGATGGATGTTGGATGGATGGAACGATGGAAAGATGTATGGATGAATGGACGGATGGATGATGGATGGATTGATGGATTGATGGATGATGCATGTATAATGGATGAATGGATGGATGATGGATGGATGATGGATGGATGGATGACGGGTCATGGATGGATGGATGGATGGATGGATGGATGGATGGATGGATGGATGATGCATGAATGGAAGATGAATGGATGATGGATGGATGGACAATGGATGATTGGTGGATGGATGATGGATAGATGATGGATAGATGGATGGATGGATGCGACAAAAGGAAGATTGATGGACGGATGTATAAATGGATGGATGGATGGATGATGGATGGATGGATGGATGGATGGATGGATGATGGATGGATGATGGATCGATGGATGGATGATGGATGGATGGATGGATGGATGGATGATGAATGGATGAATGATGGATGGATGCATGATGGATGATGGATGGAAGGATGCTGGATAGATGGCTGGATGGATCATTTATGGATGGATGATGGCTGGCTGATGTATGTATGTATGGCTGGATGGATGGATGATGGTTGGATGGATGGATGGATGGATGGATGGATGGATGGATGGATGGATGGATGATGGATGGATGATGGATGGATTGATGATGGATGATGCATGGAGGGATGGATGGATGGATGATGCATGGATGGATTATGGATTGTTGGATGGATTGACGGATGATGGATTGATGGATGGATGGATGGATGGATGGATGGATGGATGAATGGATGGATAATGGATGGATGGATGATCGATGGATTGATGATTGAGCATGGATGGATGATGGAGGGATGGATGGATGATGGATGATGGATTGATGGACGATGGGTGGATGTTTGATGGATGGATTATTCATGGTAAATAAATAGATGATGGACGGATAGATGAATGGATGGATGACGGATGGATGGATGGATGATGGATGGATGATTGAAGGATGGGTGATGGATTGATAAATGGGTGGATGGATGGATGGATGGATGGATGATGGATTGATGATGGATGGATGGATGGATGAATGGATGGATGGATGATGGATGGATGGATGATGAATGATATATGATGGGTGGATGGATGGATGACATATGGATGGATGATGGATGATGAATGGATGGATGATGGATGATTGGTGGATGGATGCTGGATAGATGATGGATGGATGGATGATGATGGATGGATGAATGGATGGATGGATGGATGGATGATGGATGGATGGATCATGGATGGATGATGGATGGATGGATGGATGATGGATGGATGGATGATGGATGGATGATGGATGGATGATGGAGGGATGATGGAGGGATGGATGACGGATGGATGATGGATGGATGGGTGGATGGATGATATATGCTTGGTGGATGGATGATGGATGGATGATGAATGGATGGATGGATGGATGGGTGGATGGAAGGATGGATGGATGGATGGATGGGTGAGGGATGATAGATGGATGGATGATAGGTGGATGTTTGTTGGATGTAAAATTGATGATGGAGGAATGGATGATGGAGGGAGGGATGGATGAATGGATGGATGACGAATGGATGGATGGATGATGGATGGATAATAGATGGATGGTTTATGGATGATGGATGGGTGGATGTAGGGAAAGATGGAGGATGGATGGATGGATGATGGGTGATGGATAGATGGGTGATGTTTGATGATGGATGGATGGATGGATGATGTATGGATGGATGATGATGATGGATGGATGGATGGATGAATGATGGATGGATGGATGGATGGATGGATGGATGATGGATGGATGGATGGAGTGATGGATGATGGATGGATGGATGGATGGATGGATGGATAGATGGATGATGGATGATGTATGGATGGATGATGGATGGATGATGGATGGATGGATGGATGGATGGATGGATGAATGGATGGATGGATGGATGGATGATGGCTGGATGGAAGATGGATGGATGATGGCTGGATGGATGACTGTTAGATGATGGATGGATGGATGTTGATGAATGGATGGGTGGAAAAGGAGGATGGATGGACGGATGGATAAATGGATGGATGGATGTTGAATGGATGGATGAATGACGCATGGATGGATGGGTGATGGATGGATGGATGGATGGATGGATGGATGAATGGATGGATGAATGATGGATGGATGGATAGTGGATGGATGATGAATGGATGCATGATGGATGGATGCATGATGGATGATGGATGGAAAGATGATGGATAGATGGCTGGATGGATCATTTATAGATGGATGATGGAGGGCTGATCCATGCATGTATGGCTGGATGTATGGGTGATGCATGGATGGATGGATGGATGTAAGATGGATGGATGATGGATGGATTGATGATGGATGACGCATGGGGGGATGGATGGATGGATGATGCATGGATGGATTATGGATGGATGGATGGACCGATGGATGATGGATTGATGGATGTATGGATGTATGGATAGATGATAGATGGATGATGGATGGATGAGAAATGCATGACGGATGATGGATAGATGGATAATGTATGGATGATGGATGCATGGATGGATGGATGGGTGGATGGATGGGTGATGGATGGTTGATGTATGGATGGATGATGGATGGATCGATGGATGGATGGATGGATCGATGTATGGAGGGATTGATGGATGGTTGATGTATGGATGGATGATGGATGGATGGATGGATGCATGGATGGATGGATCGATGTATGGAGGGATTGATGGATGATGCATGGATTGCTGGATCGATGGAAGATGCATGGATAATGGATGTATGGATGGATGATGGATGGATGATGGATGGATGGATGACGGGTGATGGATGGATGGATGATGAATGAATGATGGATGGATGGGTGATGGATGATGGATGAATTGGTGGATGGATGGAGGGTTGATGGATGGATGAATGATGGATGGATGGCTTATGAATGATGTATAATGGGTGAATGGATGGATGACATATGGATGGATGATGGATGATGAATTGTTGGATCATGGATGATTGGTGGATGGATGCTGGATAGATGATGGATGGATGGATGGATGGATGATGGATGGATGGTGGATGGATGGATGGATGATGGATGGATGGATGATGGATGGCTGATCAATGGATGATGGATGGATGGATGATGGATGGATGGATGAATGATAGATGGTTGATGGATGGATGGATGGATGGATGGATGGATGGATGGATGGATGGATGGAAAAGTAGGATGAATGGACGGATGGATTAATGGATTGATGGATGGATCGATGGATGGAAGGTAGGATGGATGGATGGATGGATGGATGGATGGATGGATGGACGGGTGGATGGATGGATGGACGATGGATGGATGGATGGATGATGGATGGATGGATGATGGATGGATGATGGATGGTGGATGATGGATGGATGGATGGATGGATGGATGATGGATGGATGGAAGGATGGATGGATGGATGATGGATGATGGATGGATGGATGATGGGTGGATGTTTGATGGATGGATAATTGATGATGGATGGAATGGATGATGGACGGATTGATGAATGGATGGATGACGGATGGATGGATGGATGGATGATGGATGAATGATGGATGGATGGATTATGGATGATGGATGGATGGATGTAGGGAAAGGTGGAGGATGGATGCATGGATGATGGCTGTTAGGACAGATCGATGGATGGATGATGGATGGATGATGGATGGATGGATGATGGATGATGTATGGATGGATGATGGATGGATGGATGGATGATGGATAGATGATGGATGGATGGATGATGGATGGATGATTGAGGGATGATGGATGGATGGATGATGGATGGATGATAGGTGGATGATGGATGAATGGATGATATATGATTGGTGGATGGATGATGGCTGGATAGATTATGGATGATAGATGGATGGATGGATGTAGGGAGAGATGGAAGATGGATGATGGTTGGATGATGGATGGATGGATGATGGATGGATGGACGGATGGATGAGTGGATGATGGATGATGGACGGATGGATGAAGCAGGATGGATGGATGGATGTGGATGGATGGTTCGATGGATGGATGGATGGATGGATGACCGATGGATGAATGATGGAAACGACGGATGGATAGATGATGGATGACGGATGCATGGATGGCTGGATGGAT
>JAKWBO010000773.1:2500-5000 GCA_034336685.1 Luscinia luscinia | reverse complement strand
TGATGGATGGATGATGGATCAATGGATGGATGATGGCTGACGACAGATCGATGGATGGATGATGGATGGATGATGGATGATGGATTTTGGATGGATGGATGGATGAATGGATGGATGGAGGATGGATGGATGGATTATGGATGGATGATGGATGGATGGATGATGGATGGATGATGGAGGGATGATGGAAAGAAGGATGATGGATAATGGGTGGATGGATGATATATGATTGGTGGATGGATGATGGAAGGATGATGGCTGGATGGATGGATGGATGGATGGATGGATGGATGGATGGAAAGGTGGATGGATGACTGGATGATGAATGATGGATGGATGGATTGATGACTGGTGATGCTTGATGGATTGATAATTGATGATGGAGGAATGGATGATGGATGGATAGATGAATGGATGGATGACGGATGGATGGATGGATGATGGATGGGTGATGGATGGATGGATTATGGATTATGGATGGATGGATTTTAGGGAAATGTGGAGGATGGATGGATGGATGATGGGTGATGGATAGATGGATGATGGTTGGATGATGGATGGATGGATGATGGATGATGTATGGATGGATTATGGATGGATGCATGGATGGATGGATGGATGGATGGATGGATGGATGGAGGATGGATGATGGATGGATGGATGGATGGATCGATGGATGATGGATGGATGGATGGATGATGGATGGATGATAGATGGATGGATGGGTGGATGGATGGATGGACATAAGAGGATGGATGGATGGATGGATGGATGGATGGATGGATGGATGGATGGATGGACGATAATCATGGAGAATGATGGAAGCAGGGATGGATAGCTGATGGATGATGGATGGATGGATGGATGGATGGATGGATGGATGGATGGATGATGGACCGATGGATGAATGGATGGATGGATGGATGGATGGATGGATAATGGATGGATGGATGGATGGATGGATGGATGGACAAAACGAGGATGGAAGGACGATGGATAAAATTGATGGATGTATGGATGGGGGACGGATGTATGTATGGATGGATGATGGATGGATGGAGGTATGGATGGTTCGATGGATGAATGATGGATGGATGATGGATGGATGGATGGATGGATGGATGGATGGATGATGATGAATGATGGATGGATGGGTAATGGATGGATGATGAATGGATGCATGATGGATGGATGCATGATGGATTATGGATGGAAGGATGATGGATAGATGGCTGGATGGTCATGTATATATGGATGATGGATTGCTGATGCATGTATGTATGGCTGGATGGATGCCTGATGGTTGGATGGAAGGATGGATATAAGATGGATGGATGATGGATGGATGAATGATGGATGATGAAACGATGGATGGATGGATGGATGTATGGATGGATGGATGGATGATGCAAGGATGGATTATGGATGGATGGATGGATCGTTGGATGATGGATGGATGGATGATCGATGGATGAATGATGGAAGGAGGGATGGATAGATGATGAATGACGGATGGATGGATGGCTGGCTGGATGAATGGATGGAGTAATGGATGATGGATGGATGGATGATGGATGAATGATGGATGGATGGATGATGGATGGATGGATGGATGGATGGATGGATGGATGGATGGATGGATGGATCGTGAATGGATGGGTGGATGGATGGATGACATATGGATGGATGATGGATGGATTATGGAAGGATGGCTAATGAATGATTGGTGGATGGATGACGGTTAGATAATGGATGGATTGATGGATGGGTGGACAAAAGTAGGATGGATGGACGGATGGATATATGGATGGATGGATGGAGTATGGATGGATGGAGGGATGGATGGATGGATGGGTGGAGGGATGGATGGATGGATGGATGGATGGATGGATGGATGATGGATGGATGGATGATGGATGGATTGATGGATGGATGATGGATTGATGGATGGATGGATTCATGTATGGATGGATGATGGATGGATGATGGATGGATGTATGGATGGATGAATGGATGGATGGAGGATGGATGGGTGGATGATGGATGGATGGATGATGGATGGATGGATGGATGAATGAATGGATGGAGGATGGATGGATGGATGATGTATGGATGGATGCTGGATTGATGGATGGATGTATGAAAGGATGGATGGATGTTGATGACTGATGGATGGATGGATGATGGATGGTTGATATATGGATGGAAGGATGGATGGATGGATGATGGATGAATTGATGATGGATCGATGGATGATGGATGATGGATGGATGGATGATGGATGGATGGATGGATGATCGATGGAAGGATGGAGGTATGGATGATGGATGATGGATGATGGATGTATGGATGATGGTTGGATGTTTGATGAATGGATAATTGATGATGGATGAATGGATGATGGACAGATGGATGAATGGATGGATGACGGATGGATGGATGCATGATGGATGGATGATGGATGTATGTCTGGCTGGATGAATGGATGGAGTAATGGATG
>JAKWBO010000772.1:0-27376 GCA_034336685.1 Luscinia luscinia | reverse complement strand
CTGGCATCAAGAAGGTCAGGAGGGATTTTGGGGACATTTGGGGACATTTGGGACATTTGGGGACATTGAGAGTTTCTGGGGGACAGGTGACACTTTGGGGACACTGGGGGATCTGCTGACAGCGGGAATTTTGGAGACAGGCGTGGCTTTGCAGACAGGCGACACCTACCCAGAAAAAATCCCAATTTCACCCCAAAAATCCCCAAAAATTTTTTTTCACCCCAAAAATCCCCCAAAAAACTTTTTTTACCCCAAAAATCCCCCAAAAAATTTTTTTCATCCCAAAAATCCCCAAAAATTTTTTTATTTTTTTCACCCCAAAAATCCCCAAAAAATTTTTTTCACCCCAAAAATCCCCAAAAATTTTTTTTCACCCCAAAAATCCCCAAAAATTTTTTTTATTTTTTCACCCCAAAATCCCCAAAATTTTTTTATTATTTTTCTCACCCCAAAAATTCTCCCAAAAATTTTTTCCACCCCAAAAATCCCAAAAATTTTTTTCACCCCAAAAATCCCCCAAAAATTTTTTTTAACCTGAAAAATCCCAAAAATTTTTATTTTTCACCAAAATCCCCAAAAATTTTTTTTAACCCCAAAAATCCCCAAATTTTTTTTTATTTTTCACCCCAAAATCCCCCAAAAAGTTTTTTTAACCCGAAAATCCCCAAAATTTTTATTTTTACACCAAAATCCCCCAAAAATTTTTTTTTCACCCCAAAAATCCCCAAAATTTTTTTCACCCCAAAAATTTTTTTTTCACCCCAAAAATCCCCAAAATTTTTTTTTTTTTCACTTCAAAATCCCAAAAAATTTTTTTCACCCCAAAAATCCCCAAAAATTTTATTTATTTTATTTTTTTCCCCCAGATCGAGGAGATCTTCAAGAAGGCGGGACACCCCTTCATGTGGACCGAGCACCTGGGCTACATCCTCACCTGCCCGTCCAACCTGGGCACGGGGCTGCGCGGGGCGTGCACGTGCGCCTGCAGCACCTGAGCCAGCACCCCAAATTCGAGGAGATCCTCAAGCGCCTGCGCCTCCAGAAACGCGGCACAGGTGGGCGGGCTCACCTGGGGGCGGGGTTTACCTGGGAGGGGCGGGGATTACCTGGGAGGGGCGGGGTTTACCTGGGAGGGGCGGGGTTTACCTGGGAGGGCGGGGTTTACCTGGGAGGGGCGGGGATTACCTGGGAGGGGCGGGGTTTACCTGGGAGGGGCGGGGTTTACCTGGGAGGGCGGGGTTTACCTGGGAGGGGCGGGGTTTGGGTGGGAAAAGCCGAAATTTGGGTGGGAGGGAAGAAATTTGGGTGGGAGGGGCTGAAATTTGGGTGGGAGGGAAGAAATTTGGGTGGGAAAGGTCGAAATTTGGGTGGGAGGAAGAAATTTGGGTATGAGGGGTTGAAATTTGGGTGGGAGGGAAGAAATTTGGGTGGGAGGGGTTGGGGACATCACAAAATTTACCTGGGAGGAGCCGGGATTTGGGTGGGAGGGGCCAAAATTTGGGTGGGAGGGGCCGGAATTTGGGTATGAGGGGTTGAAATTTGGGTGAGAGGGGCCGAAATTTGGGTATGAGGGGCCGAAATTTATCTGGGAGGGGTTGAAATTTGGGTATGAGCCGAAATTTGGGTGGGGACATCACCAAATTTACCTGGGAGGGCCGAAATTTGGGTGAGAGGGGCCGGAATTTGGGTATGAGCGGTTGAAATTTGGGTGGGAGCGGCCGGAATTTTGGGTGGAGGGGCCGAAATTTGGGTGGGAGGGGCCGGAATTTGGGTGGGAGGGGCCGAAATTTTTCTGGGAGGGCCGAAATTTGGGTGGGAGGGGCTGAAATTTGGGTGAGAGGGGAAGAAATTTGGGTATGAGCCGAAATTTGGGTGGGAGGGCCGGAATTTGGGTATGAGGGGCTGAAATTTGGGTGGGAGGCCGAAATTTGGGTGAGAGGGGCCGAAATTTATCTGGGAGGGCCGAAATTTAGGTGGGAGGGTCCGGAATTTGGGTGGGAGGGACGAAATTTATCTGGGAGGGAAGAAATTTGGGTGGGAGGGTCCGGAATTTGGGTGGGAGGGCCGGAATTTATCTGGAAGGGTCCGAAATTTGGGTATGAGCCGAAATTTGGGTGAGGACATCACAAAATTTACCTGGGAGGGGCCGAAATTTTTCTGGGAGGGGCCGAAATTTGGGTGAGAGGGGCTGAAATTCGGGTGAGGACATCACAAAATTTACCTGGGAGAGGCCGAAATTTGGGTGGGAGGGGCCGGAATTTGGGTGGAAGAGATCGGAATTTGGGTGGGAGGGGCCGGAATTTGGGTGGGAGGGGTTGGGAATGTCCCAAAATTTCTCTGGGAAGAGGAATGGCAGCCCAAAATTGGCTTAGGGGAAATTCCATCCCAAACATTTATCTGGGAAGGGGTGGGGATATCACAAAATCTTCCTGGAGGGGAAATTCCATCCCAAAATTCACCTGGGGTGGGAAAATTCATCCCAAATTTTACCTAGGGATTGAATTCCATCCCAAATTTTACCTGGGGTGGGAAAATTCCATCCCAAAATTCACCTGGGTGGGAAAATTCCATCCCAAATTTTATTTAGCGAGGGAGAATTCTAACCCCAAAATTCACCTGGGGTGGGAAAATTCCATCCCAAATTTTATCTAGCGGGGAAATTCCATCCCAAATTTTATCTAGCGAGGGGAGAATTCTAACCCCAAAATTCACCTGGAGTGGGAAAATTCCATCCCAAATTTTGCCTGGAGGGGGAAAATTCAATCCCAAATTTTACCTGGGATGGGAAAATTCCATCCCAAATTTTACCTGGGGTGGGAAAATCCATCCCAAATTTTACCTGGGGTGGGAAAATTCCATCCCAAATTTTACCTAGGGATTGAAATACCATCCCAAAATTCACCTGGGGTGGGAAAATTCCATCCCAAATTTTACCTGGGGTGGGAAAATTCCATCCCAAATTTTACCTGGGGTGGGAAATTCGAACCCCAAAATTCACCCGGGGGTGCAGAGGAGTGGACAATGAGTGGACAATGAGTGGTCAGCGGGGTCTGGGGGTGTCCGGAGCTCAGTGACCCCCTGTCCCTCTGTCCGTCTGACCCTCTGTCCGTCTGTCCGTCTGTCCAGGCGGGGTGGACACGGCCGCCGTGGGTGCCGTGTTCGACATTTCCAACGCCGATCGCCTCGGCTTCTCGGAGGTGGAGCAGGTGCAGATGGTGGTGGACGGCGTCAAGCTGATGGTGGAGATGGAGAAAAAGCTCGAGCAGAAGCAGCCGATCGACGACATGATCCCCGCTCAGAAATAGGGGAGGGGGAGTCCCCGGGACCCCCCAAAATCGCCCCAAAATTCTCCTCAGAACGGCGGCAATAAACGCTGCTGGTCCCGGCTGGGTTTGGGTGTCTGAGTTTGGGGAGGGGGCGACGCGAAATTTGGGGGTCCACAGAAAATCCAGAGGGATCTCCAAATTCTTCAAGACCCCTCTCACCCGTAGGGACCCCAAAAATCTTTTCCGAGCCCTTCGACATCCGTAGGGACCCCCAAATTCCTCTCAGAGCCCCGCAAATAAACGCCGCTCGTCTCCACCATGGTGAGGTGTCCGAATTTGGGGAGGGGTTACGCAGAATTTGGGGATCCACAGAAAATTCAGAGGGATCCCCACATTCTACAAGACCCCTCACAACCGTGGGGACCCCAAAAATCTCACAAGAGCGCCCCAAAACCCGTGGGGACCCTCAAATTACCCTCAGAGCCCCCCAGAACGGCCGCAATGAACACTGTTGTGCTCGGGTGTCGGAATTTGGGGAGGGGGCGACGCGAAATTTGGGGATCCACAGAAAATTCAGAGGGATTTCCACATTCTTCAAGACCCCTCTCAACCGTGGGGACCTCTCAAAATCTCACACGGGTCCCCAGCACTGGTGGGGACCCCCAAAATCCCTCAGAGCCCTCCCAGAACGGCGGCAATAAACGCTGCTGGTCCCGGCTGGGTTTGGGTGTCTGAGTTTGGGGAGGGGGCGACGCGAAATTTGGGGGTCCACAGAAAATTCAGAGGGATTCCCAAGTTCTACAAGATCCTCTCTCACCCGTGGGGACCCCAAAAATCTCTCACGAGCCCCCCAACACCCGTGGGGACCCCCCAAAATCCCCTCAGAGCCCCCGCAAATAAACGCCGCTGGTCCCCAAACCGGTGAGGCGTCTGAATTTGGGGAGGGGGACACAGGGAATTTGGGGATCCACAGAAAATCCAGAGGGATCTTCACATTCTTCAAGACCCCTCTCACCCGTGGGGACCTCAAAAATCTTTTTCGAGCCCCCCAAAACCCGTAGGAACCCCTCAAAATCCCTCAGAGCCCCCGCAAATAAAGGCCGCTGGTCCCCACCATGGTGAGGTGTCCGAAATTGGGGAAGGGCAACGATAAATTTAGGGGTCCCCAAAAATTCGGAGGAATCCTCGCACTCCTGGGGACCCCTCTCACCCGTGAGGACCCCAAAATCTCCTCCGAGCCCTCCAACACCCGTGGGGACCCCCCAAAACCGCCCTCAATCAACGCTGGGTGGGGCTGGAGGTGACGCAGAATCCTCAAAGAGGGGCTGGGGGTCCCCGAGATTTTGGGGTGGGGGCTCCCCAAAATCCCAGAGAAGACAGAACCCCCCAAAAACCAAGGCAGGGACACCCCAAATCCCATTTCCCACCTTCCAATCCAATTTTTACCCCTCCCAAATCCCATTTTTCCCCCCAAAAAAACCCCAATTTTAGCTCTCCCAAACCCCATTTTAGGGGTTCCCCAGAGCAAGAGGGATTTGGGATTTTTTTTGGGAGGGTTTTGGGATTTTTGGGGAAATTTGGGATTTTTTTGGTGGAGGGGGGATTGCTCAGGAATTTGGGGGTGCTGGGATTCGGGGCTGGTTCCAATTTTCCCTTTATTCCAACAAATCCCTGGAACGTACAAAACCCTCCCAAATCATTCCCCAACCCCAAAATCCTCTCGATTCGACCTAAAAATCACAAACTCCCAAAAAAAATCGCACAAACAGAAGGGGGATCCCCAAAAAACGCTGGGACCCCCAAAAATCCGAACAAATTGGGGGGGATTTTTCAGGGTTTTTTGGGATTTTCTGGGGGATTTTTGGGGGAGGGGGTCAGAGACTCCCACCCTCTTTTCCCCAAATTCTGATTTTTTTTCTTTTCCTTACAAAAATCACTAAAAATCACCCGGGGGTGGGGGCAGAGCATGGATCATTATCAGGAGGGGTTTTGGGGAAATTTTTGGGATTTTTGGGGATTTTTTTGGTTTTTTGGGGGTTGTTGTGGATTCCCACCCAACTTTCCCCAAATTCTGATTTTTTTATTTTCCTACAAAATCACTAAAAATCACCCGGGGTGGGGGCAGAGCACGGATCATTATCAGGAGGGGTTTGGGGAAATTTTTGGGGTTTTTTGGGGGTTTTTTTTCAGAGTTATTTTTTTGGAGGACAGGTATTCCCCACCCTCTTTTCCCCAAAATTTCCCAATTTTTTTCCTCTTTTCCCTACAAAAATCACTAAAAATCACCCGGGGCTGGGGCAGAGCACGGATCATTATCAGGAGGGGGTTTTTTGGATTTTTTGGGGATATTTTCGGGGTGTTTGGGGTGTTTTTGGGGGGCTCAGGCCGGGTAGGGATCCTTCATCAGGCACTCGCGATCCTCCGGGCTCGGCGGCGCTCGCGGCGTCCGGCGGCAGCGGCGAAGGGCGAGGCTGAGCAGCGAGCCCAGGGCGGCGCCCAGGGCCAGCAGCCCCCAAAAACGGCCCCTGGGGACAGAAATTGGGGTCAGGGACATTGAGGGACATTGGGGACACTTGGAGACACTTGGGGAATTTTGGGGAATTTTTGGGAATTTTTGGGGAATTTTTGGGGTCATTTCAGGGTCATTTTAGGGACATTGGGGACATTGGGGTGGCACCAAACCAGGGCCAGCAGCCCCCCGAAAACGGCCCCTGGGGGAGAAATTGGGGGTCAGGGACACTGAGGGGACATTGGGGACACTTGGGGAATTTTGGGGAATTTTTTGGGAATTTTTTGGGGAATTTTTGGGGTCATTTCAGGGTCATTTTAGGGACATTGGGGACATTTGGGGACATTGGGGTGGCACCAAACCAGGGCCAGCAGCCCCCGAAAACGGCCCCTGGGGACAGAAATTGGGTCAGGGACAGTGGGGACATTTGGGGACATTGGGATGGCACCAAACCAGGGCCAGCAGCCCCGAAAACGGCCCCTGGGGACAGAAATTGGGTCAGGGACATTGGGGACATTTGGGGACATTGGGATGGCACCAAACCAGGGCCAGCAGCCCCCCGAAAAACGGCCCCTGGGGGAGAAATGGGGGTCAGGGACACTGAGGGGACATTGGGGACATTGGCGTGACACTGAACCCCGGAGCCCAGGGCAGCGCCTAGGGCCAGCAGCCCCCAAAAACGGCCCCTGGGGACAGAAATTGGGGTCAGGGACATTGGGGACATTGGGGACATTGGGGTGGCACCAAACCAGGGCCAGCAGCCCCCAAAAACGGCCCCTGGGGACACAAATGGGGTCAGGGACAGTGGGGACATTGGGGACACTGGGGTGACACTGAACCCCGAGCCCAGGGGGCACCCAGGGCCAGCAGCCCCCCGAAAACGGCCCCTGGGGGAGAAATTGGGGGGTCAGGGATATTGGGGACACTTGGGGACACTTGGAGACACTTGGGGAATTTTGGGGAATTTTTTGGGAATTTTTTTGGGGAATTTTTGGGGTCATTTCAGGGTCATTTTAGGGACATTGGGGACATTGGGGACATTGGGGTGGCACCAAACCAGGGCCAGCAGCCCCCGAAAAACGGCCCCTGGGGACAGAAATGGGGTCAGGGACACTGAGGGGACACTTGGGGACACTTGGAGACACTTGGGGAATTTTGGGGAATTTTTGGGAATTTTTGGGAAATTTTGGGGTGATTTTAGGGTCATTTTAGGGACATTTGGGACATTGGGGACATTGGGGTGGCACCAAACCAGAGCCAGCAGCGCCCCAAAAACGGCCCCTGGGGGAGAAATTGGGGGTCAGGGACATTGGGGACATTGGGGACACTTGGGGAATTTTGGGAATTTTTGGGGAATTTTGGGGTGATTTTAGGGACATTTTGGGGATATTTTGGGACATTTGGGGACATTTGGGGACATTGGGGATATTTGGAACATTGGGGACACCTGGGGAATTTTTGGGATTTTTCTGGGGAATTTTGGGGTCATTTTAGGGTCATTTTAGGGACATTTTGGGGACATTGGGGACAGTGGGGGATTGGGGACATTGGGGACACTTGGGGAATTTTGGGAATTTTGGGGAATTTTGGGGTCATTTTAGGGTCATTTTAGGGACATTTTGGGGACATTGGGGACATTCGGGACATTGGGGTGGCACCAAACCAGGGCCAGCAAGCGCCCCAAAAACGGCCCCTGGGGACAGAAATGTGGGGGTCAGGGACATTGGGGACACTTGGGGACACTTGGAGACACTTGGGGAATTTTGGGGAATTTTTGGGAATTTTTGGGGAATTTTGGGGTGATTTTAGGGTCATTTTAGGGACATTTTGGGGACATTGGGGACATTTGGGGACATTGGGGTGGCACCAAACCAGGGCCAACAGCCCCCAAAAACGGCCCCTGGGGGGAGAAAATTAAGGGGGTCAGGGACATTGGGGACATTGGGGACACTTGGAGACACTTGGGGAATTTTGGGGAATTTTTGGGAATTTTTGGGGAATTTTTGGGGTCATTTCAGGGTCATTTTAGGGACATTGGGGACATTGGGGACATTGGGATGGCACCAAACCAGGGCTCAGCAGCGCCCCAAAAACGGCCCCTGGGGGAGAAAATTGGGGGTCAGGGACATTGGGGACATTGGGGACACTTGGGGAATTTTGGGAATTTTTTTGGAATTTTGTGGTCATTTTAGGGCCATTTTGGGGACATTGGGGACATTGGAGACACTTGGGGAATTTTCGGGATTTTTTCGGGAATTTTTGGGATTTTTTTGGGGAATTTTTGGGGTCATTTTAGGGACATTTTGGGGACATTTTGGGGACATTGGAGACATTGGGGACATTGGAGACACTTGGGGAATTTTTTGGGGAATTTTTGGGGTCATTTTAGGGACATTTTGGGGATATTTTGGGACATTTGGGGACATTGGGGGATATTTGGAACATTGGGGACACTTGGGGAATTTTGGGATTTTTCTGGGGAATTTTGGGGTCATTTTAGGGTCATTTTAGGGACATTTTGGGGACATTGGGGACATTGGGGGATATTTGGAACATTGGGGACACTTGGGGAATTTTTGGGAATTTTTGGGGAATTTTTGGGGTCATTTTAGGGTCATTTTAGGGACATTTTGGAGACACTGGGGACATTTGGGGACATTGGGGTGGCACCAAACCAGGGCCAGCAGCCCCCCAAAAATGGCCCCTGGGGAGAAAATTGGGGTCAGGGACATTGGGGACATTTGGGGACATTGGGGGATATTTGGAACATTGGGGACACTTGGGGAATTTTTGGGATTTTTTTAGGGAATTTTTGAGGTCATTTTAGGGACATTTTGGGGACATTTGGGGACATTGGAGACACTTGGGGAATTTTTGGGAATTTTTTGGGGAATTTTTTGGGTCATTTTAGGGTCATTTTAGGGACATTTTGGGGACATTGGGGACATTTGGGGACATTGTGGAATTTTTATGAATTTTTTGGGGAATTTTTGGGGTCATTTTCGGGACATTTTGGGGACATTGGGGACATTGGGGACATTGGACACACTTGGGGAATTTTGGGATTTTTTTAGGGAATTTTTGGGGGTTATTTTAGGGACATTTTGGGGACATTTGAGGGATATTTTGGGGACTGGGGACATTTTGGGGACATTGGGGACATTTGGGGACACTTGGGGAATTTTGGGGAATTTTTTTGGGAATTTTTGGGGTCATTTTAGGGACATTTTGGGGACATTGGGGACATTTGGGGACACTTGGGGAATTTTGGGGAATTTTTTTGGGAATTTTTGGGGGTTATTTTAGGGACATTTTAGGGACATTTGGGGACATTTGGGAACTTTTGGGGATATCTGGGGATATTTGGGGACATTTTGGGGACATTGGGGACACTTGGGGAATTTTTGGGAATTTTTGGGAATTTTGGGGTCATTTTAGGGACATTTTGGGGACATTTGGGGACATTTTGGGGACATTGGGGGATATTTGGAACATTTGGGACACTTGGGGAATTTTTGGGGAATTTTTGGGGGAATTTTTGGTGTCATTTTAGGGCCATTTTGGGGACATTTTGGGGACATTTGGGGACATTTCGGGATATTTTGGGGATATCTGGGGACATTTGGGGACATTTGGGGACATTTGGGGACATTTGGGGACATTTTGGGGACATTTTAGGGACCCAGATTTCACCTTTGGAAGAGAAGAATCTCCAGAATTCGGCGCCGAGATCATCTGGGAGGGAAAAGAGAAAATCGGGGATTTGGGGAAATTTGGGAATTTTGGGGAAAAATTTGGGGAATTTTGGGGAAAAATTTCGGGGATTTTAGGGAAAAATTTTGGGAGTTTTGGGGCAGATTTTTGGGAGTTTTGGGCAGGATTTGGGGGAATTTTGGGGAAAATTTGGGGAGATTTTGGGGAAATTTTTTGGAATTTTTAACAGGATTTGGGGGATTTTTGAGGAAAATTTTTTGGGAATTTTGGGTAAAATTTTTGTTAATTTTGGACGGGATTCGGGGGATTTTGGGGGGAAATTTTGGGAATTTTGGGAAAGATTTTTGGGAATTTTGGGGCAGGATTTGGGAGAATTTTGGGGGAAATTTTTGGGGAATTTTAAACAGGATTCGGGGGGATTTTGGGGGAAATTTTTTGGGATTTTTGGGGAAAATTTTGGAGATTTTGGGGAAAATTTCAGGGTTTTTAAACAGGATTTGAGGGATTTTAGGGGCAAATTTTTGGGAATTTTAAACAGGATTTGGGGCAATTTTGAGAAAAATTTTTGGGGATTTTGGAGAGGATTTAGACTTTTGATTTTTTAACTTTGGGGACGGATTTCTTTGGATTCTGGGCTGGATTTTTTTGATTTTAAGGCAAATTTTGAGGTGAATTTTTTTGAATTTGAGGATGGATTTTTTTGAATTTCAGGACGAAAAATTTTTAATATGGGGATGAATTTATTTAAATTTGGGGCTGATTCTTTTTGGTTTTGGTATGAATTTTTTTAATTCGAGGATGAATTTATTTGAATTTCAGGACAAGTTTTTTTTTAATTTGGGGATGAATTTTTTTGAATTTCAGGACGGGTTTTTTGGATTTCAAGGCCGATTTTAAATCGGATTTTTTTGAATTTCAGGATGGATTTTTTTTTTTTAATTTGGCAATTAATTTTTTTTAATTTGGGGATAAATTTTTTTTATTTCGGGGATGAATTTTATTGACTTTCAGGATGGATTTTTTTTTAATTTGGGGCTGAATTTCTTTAATTTGGGGATGAATTTTTTTAATTTGGGGATGAATTATTTTGAATTTCAGGACAAGTTTTTTTTCAAATTTGGGGATGTATTTTTTTTAATTTCGGGATGAATTTTTTTAATTTGGGGATGAATTTTTTTAATTTGAGGATGAATTATTTTGAATTTCAGGACGAATTTTTTGGATTTCAAGGCCAATTTTAAATCGGATTTTTTTGAATTTCAGGATGGATTTTTTTTTTAATTTGGGGATTAATTTTTTTTTAATTTGGGGATAAATTTTTTTTATTTTGGGGATGAATTTTTTTGACTTTCAGGATGGATTTTTTTTTTTAATTTGGGATGAATTTTTTTAATTTGGGGATGAATTAGTTGGAATTTCAGGACGGATTTTTTTTCAAATTTGAGGATAGATTTTTTTTAATTTGGGGCTGGATATTTTCTTAATTTCGGGCTGGATATTTTTTAATTTTGGGATAAATTTTTTTAATTCGGGAATGAATTTATTTGAATTTCAGGACGGATTTTTTGGATTTCAAGGCCGATTTTGAAGCGGATTTTTTTGAATTTCAGGATGGATTTTTTTTTTAATTTGGGGAAGGATTTTTTTAATTTGAGGATGGAATTTTTTTTAATTTCAGGACAGATTTTTTAAATTTGGGGATGAATTATTTTGAAATTCAGGACGGATTTTTGGGATTTCAAGGTCGATTTTGAAGCGGATTTTTTTGAATTTCAGGATGGATTTTTTTTTTAATTTGAGGATGAATTTTTTTTAATTTGGGGATGAAATTTTTTTAAATTTGGGGATTAATTATTTTGAATTTCAGGACGGATTTTTTGGATTTCAAGGCCGATTTTGAATCAGATTTTTTTGAATTTCAGGATGGATTTTTTTTTAATTTGGGGATGTATTTTTTTAATTTCGGGATGAATTTTTTTAATTTGGGGATGAATTTTTTAATTTGAGGATGAATTATTTTGAATTTCAGGACGGATTTTTTGGATTTCAAGGCCAATTTTAAATCGGATTTTTTGAATTTCAGGATGGATTTTTTTTAATTTGGGGATTAATTTTTTTTAATTTGGGGATAAATTTTTTTTATTTCGGGATGAATTTTTTGACTTTCAGGATGGATTTTTTTTTAATTTGGGATGAATTTTTTTAATTTGGGGATGAATTAGTTGGAATTTCAGGACGGATTTTTTTTCAAATTTGGGGATGGATTTTTTTAATTTGGGGATGTATTTTTTTTAATTTCGGGATGAATTTTTTTTAATTTGGGGATGAATTTTTTTAATTTGAGGATGAATTATTTTGAATTTCAGGACGAATTTTTTGGATTTCAAGGCCAATTTTAAATCGGATTTTTTTGAATTTCAGGATGGTTTTTTTTTTTAATTTGGGGATTAATTTTTTTTTAATTTGGGGATAAATTTTTTTTATTTCGGGGATGAATTTTTTTGACTTTCAGGATGGATTTTTTTTTAAATTTGGGATGAATTTTTTTAATTTGGGGATGAATTAGTTGGAATTTCAGGACGGATTTTTTTTCAAATTTGGGGATGGAATTTTTTTAATTTGGGTATGAATTTTTTTAATTTGAGGATGAATTATTTTGGATTTCAGGACGGATTTTTTGGATTTCAGGGCCGATTTTGAAGCAGATTTTTTTGAATTTCAGGATGGATTTTTTTTCAAATTTGGGGATGGATTTTTTTGACTTTCAGGACGGATTATTTTTTTAATTTGGGGCTGGATTTTTTTTTAATTTGGGGCTGGATTTTTTTTTTTAATTTCAGGACGGATTTTTTTTAATTTGGGGCTGGATTTTTTTAATTTGGGATGAATTTTTTTAATTTGGGGATGAATTAGTTGGAATTTCAGGACGGATTTTTTTCAAATTTGGGGCTGAATTTTTTTAATTTGGGGATGAATTTTTTAATTCGGGGATGAATTTTTTGGATTTCAGGACGAATTTTTTGGATTTCAAGGCCGATTTTGAATCTGATTTTTTTGGATTTCAGGACGGATTTTTTGGATTTCAAGGCCGATTTTAAAGCGGATTTTTTTGGATTTCAGGACAGATTTTTTTTTAATTCGAGGCTGGATTTTTGCTCCTCTGACCTGGCTGGGGCCGGCAGCGGCGCAGACACTCCTGCTCGTCCTGGTGGTTGTTGGCGTTCCCCCTGCAGCCGCCGTAGGTGAACTCCCGGCACGATTTCTCCTCGGGGCTGTAGTACCAGCGCGGGAAGGCTGACTGGCACGGCCCGGTCACGGGGGGCTGAGCAGTGCTCTGGGGAAAATAAAATAATAAAATAAAAATAAAAATAAAAATAAAAATAAAAATAAAAATAAAAATAAAAATAAAAATAAAAATAAAAATAGAAATAGAAATAGAAATAGAAATAGAAATAGAAATAGAAATAGAAATAAAAATAATAGAAATAAAAATCGGGGTTCAGGGCCCCGTCACGGGGGGGCCGAGCAGTGCTCTGGGGGAAATAAAAATAAAAATAAAAATAATAGAAATAAAAATCATAGAAATAAAAATAAAATAAAAATTAAAAAAATAGAAATCAAAATAAAAATAAAAATCGGGGTTCAGGGGCCGGTCATGGGGCGGGGCTGAGCAGTGCTCTGGGGAATAAAAATAAAATTAAAAATAAAAATAAAAATAAAAATAAAAATAGAAATAGAAATAAAAATAAAAATTAAAAAAAAAAAAATCGGGGTTCAGGGCCCCGTCACGGGGGGGACCGAGCAGTGCTCTGGGGAATAAAATAAACTAATAAAATAAAAATAGAAATAGAAATAGAAATAGAAATAGAAATAAAAATTAAAAAAAAAAAAAATCGGGGTTCAGGGCCCCGTCATGGGGGGAGCTGAGCAGTGCTCTGGGGAATAAAATAAAATAAAAATCTAAATCAAAATAATAGAAATAAAAATAATAGAAATAAAAATCAGGGTTCAGGGGCCGGTCACGGGGGGCCGGGCAGTGCTCTGGGGAAATAAAATAAAAATAAAAATTTAAAAATCGAAATAAAAATAATAAAAATAAAAATAGGGTTTCGGGGGAAAAACAAAAACAAAAACAACAACAAAAAAATCGGGGTTCAGGGGGAAAAAAAAAAATCAAAACTTAAATCTAAATCTAAACTTAAATCTAAATCTAAATCAAAGAAAAATAAAAATAATAGAAATAAAAATAAAAATTAAAATTAAAAAAAAAATAAAAACAATAGAAATAAAAATAAGAATAAGAATAAAAATAAATATTAAAAATAAAAATAAAAAGTAAAAGAAAAAGAAAAAGAAAAAAGAAAAATAAAAATAATAGAAATAAAAATAAAAATAAAAATCGGGGTTCAGGGAGCCAAGCAGCACTTTGGGGGAAATCAAAATCAAAATCAAAACAAAAACAAAAATAAACACAAAAATAAAAATAATAATAAAAATAAAAATAAAACCAAAAATAAAATAAAAATAAAAATCGGGGTTCAGGGTGGCCAAATCCACCCAAAATTCAGAAATTTTGCCATAAAAATTCTGAATTTTGGGTTAAATCGGCGCCTGCTGTGTTCAAAAATCTGAATTTCTGTTTAAACTGGTGCCAAATTCCTGGAAAATTCAAAATTTTCACTTCAATCGGCACCAAAACGCTTCAAAATCTGAAATTTCTGTTTAAATTGGCGCCCATTTAATTCAAAAATTCAAAATTTCTGCAGGAATTGGCACCAAATCCTTTCAAAATGCAGAATTTCCCACCAAACCTGTCCCAAATTCCTTCAAAATTCTCAATTTTTGGTTAAATCTGGCCCAAATCCCCTAAAAAATTCAAATTTTCTGTTTAAATTTGCACCAAATCTCTTCAAAATTCAAATTTTCTGATTAAATGTGGCCCAAATCCCTTAAAAAAATTCAAATTTTCTGCTGAAATTTGCACCAATTCCGTTCAAAATTCAAATTTTCTGATTAAATTGGTGCCAATTCTGTTCAAAATTCAAATTTTTTTGTTGAAATTGGCCCCAAATTCACCCCCAACCCCCCAAAATCCGGAATTACCTGCGGAGGTGGAATTGGTGGGGGCGGGGCTGGAGGCAGCTGTGGGAAAATGGGAAAAGTGAGAAAATTGGGAAAAATAAGAAAAATGGGGGAAATGGGAAAATGGGAAAATGGGAAAAAATGGGAAAAAATGGGAAAAAATGGGGAAAAGTGAAAAAAATGAGAATAATGGGAAAAATGGGGAAAATGGGAAAATGGGAAAAAATTGGGAAAATGGGAAAAATGGGAAAAATGGGAAAATGGGAAAATGGGAAAAATGGGAAAAACGGGGAAAATGGGAAAAAGTGAGAAAAAATGGGAAAAATGGGAAAAATGGGAAAAAGTGAAAAAAAATGAGAATAATGGGAAAAATGGGGAAAATGGGAAAAAATTGGGAAAATGGGAAAAACGAGAAAATGGGAAAAAATGGGGAAATGGGAATAATGGGGAAAATGGGGAAAATGGGAAAAAGGGAAAAATGGGAAAAATGGGAAAAATGTGAATATTGATAAAAATGGGGAAAAAATGGGGAAAAAATGGGGAAAAAATGGGGAAGAAAAGGGAAAAATGGGAATAAAGAGGAGAAAATGGGAAAAATGGGGAAAATGGGAAAAAAAAGGGAAAAATGGGAATAAAGAGGAGAATATGGGAAAATGGGAAAAATGGGAAAATGGGGGAAAATGGGAAAAAATGAGAATAATGAGAAAAATGAGAATAATGGGAAAAATGGGAAAATTGAAAAAATGGGAAAAATGGTGAGAAAATGGGAAAAATGAGAAAACGGGAAAATGGGAAAAATGGGGGGAAATGGGAAAAATGGGAAAATGGAAAAAAATGGGAAAAATGAGAAAATGGGAAAAAATGGGGAAAATGGGAATAATGGGAAAAATGGGAAAATGGGAAAAATGGGAAAATGGGAAAAATAGGAAAAATGGGGGAAAATAAGAAAAATGGGGAAAATGAGAAAAATGGGGAAAATGGGAATAAAGAGGGGAAAATGGGAAAAATGGGAAAAAATGGGAATAATGAGAAAAATGGGAAAATGGGAAAATGGGAAAAATGGGAAAAATGGGAAAAAATGAGAAAAATGGGAATAATGGGAAAATGAGAAAATGGGAAAAATGGGAATAATGAGAAAAATGGGAATAATGGGAAAAATGGGTAAATTGAAAAAATGGGGAAAATGGGAAAAATGGGGGGAAATGGGAAAAATGGGGGAAATGGGAAAAATGGGAATAATGAGAAAAATGGGAAAAATGGGAAAAAACGGGAAAAAGTGAGAAAAATGAAAATAATGGGGAAAATGGGAAAATGGGAAAAATGGGAAAAATGGGAAAAATGGGAATATTGATAAAAATGGGGAAAAAATGGGAAAAATGGGAAAAATGGGAAAAAAGGGAAAAATGGTAAGGAAAAATGGGAATAAAGAGGGAAAATGGGAAAAATGGGGAAAATGGGAAAATGGGAAAAAAGGGAAAAATGGGAATAAAGAGGAGAAAATGGGAAAAATGGGAAAATGGGAAAAAAAGGGAAAAATGGGAATAAAGAGGGGAATATGGGAAAATGGGAAAAATGGGAAAATGGGGGAAAATGGGAAAAATGAGAATAATGAGAAAATGAGAATAATGGGAAAATGGGAAAATTGAAAAATGGGAAAAATGGTGAGAAAATGGGAAAAATGAGAAAACGGGAAAATGGGAAAAATGGGGGGAAATGGGAAAAATGGGAAAATGGAAAAAAATGGGAAAAATGAGAAAATGGAAAAAAATGGGGAAAATGGGAATAATGGGAAAAATGGGAAAAATGGGAAAATGGGAAAAATGGGAAAATGGGAAAAATAGGAAAAATGGGGGAAAATGAGAAAAATGGGGAAAATGAGAAAATGAGAAAAATGGGAAAAATGGGAAAAAACGGGGAAAAGTGAGAAAAAATGAAAATAATGGGGAAAATGGGAAAAATGGGAAAAATGGGTAAAATGGGAAAAAATGAGAAAATGGGAATAATGGGGAAAATGGGAAAATTGAAAAATGGGAAAATGGTGAGAAAATGGGAAAAATGAGAAAACGGGAAAATGGGAAAATGGGGGAAATAGGAAAATGGGGGAAATGGGGAAAATGGGAAAATGGGAAAAATGGGAAAACGAGAAAATGGGAAAAACGAGAAAATGGGAAAAATGGGGGAAATGGGAATAATGGGAAAATGGGGAAAATGGGAAAAGGGAAAAATGGGAAAAATGGGAAAAATGTGGAATATTGATAAAAATGGGGAAAAATGGGGAAAAATGGGGAAAAATGGGAAGAAAAGGGAAAATGGGGAATAAAGAGGAGAAAATGGGAAAAATGGGGAAAATGGGAAAAAAAAGGAAAAATGGGAATAAAGAGGGGAATATGGGAAAATGGGAAAAATGGGAAAATGGGGGAAAATGGGAAAAAATGAGAATAATGAGAAAAATGAGAATAATGGGAAAAATGGGAAAATTGAAAAAATGGGAAAAATGGTGAGAAAATGGGAAAAATGAGAAAACGGGAAAATGGGAAAAATGGAGGGAAATGGGAAAAATGGGAAAATGGAAAAAAATGGGAAAAATGAGAAAATGGAAAAAAATGGGGAAAATGGGAATAATGGGAAAAATGGGAAAAATGGGAAAATGGGAAAATAGGAAAAATGGGGAAAATGAGAAAATGGGAAAAATGAGAAAATGGGGAAAATGGGAATAAAGAGGGGAAAATGGGAAAAATGGGAAAAATGGGAATCATGGAAAAATGGGAAAATGGGAAAAATGGGAAAAATGGGAAAAATGAGAAAATGGGAATAATGGGAAAATGAGAAAATGGGAAAAATGGGAATAATGAGAAAAATGGGAATAATGGGAAAATGGGTAAATTGAAAAAATGGGGAAAATGGGAAAATGGGGAAATGGGAAAAATGGGGAAAATGAGAAAAATGGGAAAATGGGAATAAAGAGGGAAAATGGGAAAAATGGGAAAAATGGGAATAATGAGAAAATGGGAAAATGGGAAAAATGGGAAAAATGGGAAAATGGGAAAAATGAGAAAAATGGGAATAATGGGAAAATGAGAAAATGGGAAAATGGGAATAATGAGAAAAATGGGAATAATGGGAAAAACGGGGAAAAGTGAGAAAAATTAAAATAATGGGGAAAATGGGGAAAATGGGGAAAATGGGAAAATGGGAAAAATGAGAAAAATGGGGAAAATGGGGAAAATGTGAATATTGATAAAAATGGGGAAAAATGGGGAAAAATAGGAAAAATGGGAAAAAAGGGAAAAATGGGAATAAAGAGGGGAAAATGGGAATAAAGAGGGGAAAATGGGAAAAATAAAAGGAACAAAAATGGGAAAAAAAGAGAGAAAAAAAGAGAAAAAATGAGAAAAAATTGAGAAAAAAATGGAGAAAAAATTGAGAAAAAAATGGAGGAAAAATGACAAAAATTGAGGAAAAAAAGGGGAAAAAAGAGAAAAAAAAAAGCTCCCGAAGCTGTTCCCGATATTCCCAATATTCCCGATATTTCCCGATATTCCCGATATTCCCCGATATATCCCGATATTTCCCGATATTCCCGATATTTCCCGATATTCCCGATATTCCCCGATATATCGCGATATCCCCGACATTCCCGGTTCTCACCGCCGCCCCCGCAGCTCTCCCGGCACTCCCGCTCGCTCCCGAAGTTGTTCCCGTTGCCGCCGCAGCCGCCGAACACGAAACTCTCGCAGCTCCCGGAGGAGGCGTTGAAAAACCAGCGCGGGATGGAGGCGCGGCAGCGGCCGGTGAGCGCCGGTAACCGGCACCGGTCTGGGGGGACACCCGTTACCCACCCCAAAATTCACCCCAAAATCCCAAAATTCACCCCAAAATTCAGCCCGGCACTGGTCTGGGGGGACACCCGTTACCGACCCCAAAAAAACCCCAAATTTACCCCAAAATTCATCCCGGAACCGGTAACCGGCACCGGTCTGGGGAACAGACCCGTTACCGACCCCAAAATTCACCCCAAAAATCCCAAAATTCACCCCAAAATTCAGCCCGGCACTGGTCTGGGGGACAGACCCGTTACCGACCCCAGAAAACCCCAAAAATCCCAAAATTCACCGTAAAATTCATCCCGGCGCCGGTAACCGGCACCGGTTTGGGGGTACTCCCATTACCGACCCCAAAAATCCCCAAATTCACCCCAAAATTCATCCTGGCACCGGTCTGGGGGGACACCGTTACCGACCCCAAAAATCCCCAAATTCACCCCAAAATCCAGCCCGGCACCGGTCTGGGGGACAGACCGTTACCCACCCCAAAATTCACCCCAAAATCCCAAAATTCACCCCAAAATCCAGCCCCGCACCGGTCTGGGGGACAGACCCATTACCGACCCCAAAAATCCCAAATTCACCCCAAAATTCACTCCAAAATCCAGCCCGGCACCGGTCTGGGGGACAGACCCGTTACCGACCCCAAAAACCCCAAATTCACCCCAAAATTCACCCCAGAATTCATCCTAGCGCCGGTAACCGGCACCGGTCTGGGGGACAGACCCTTAGGGATCCGAAAAATCCCAAAATTGACCCCAAAAACCCAAAATTCACCCCAAAATCTATCCCGGCACCCCGGTCTGGGGGGACACCCGTTACCGACCCCAAAAATCCCAAAATTCACCCCAAAAAACCCAAAATTCACCCCAAAATCCATCCCAGCGCCGGTAACCGGCACCGGTCTGGGGGGACAGATTCGTTAGGGACCCCAAAAAAACCCCAAAAATCCCAAAATTCACCCCAAAATTCACCCCAAAATCCAGCCCGGCACCGGTAACCGGCACCGATCTGGGGCACAGACCCGTTACCGACCCCAAAATCCCAAAATTCACCCCAAAATTCATCCCAAAATTCACCTCAAAATCCAGCCCGGCACCGGTAACCGGCACCGGTCTGGGGACACAGACCCGTTAGGGACCCCAAAATCCCAAAATTCACCCCAAAATTCAGCCCAGCGCCGGTAACCGGCACCGGTCTGGGGGACAGATTCGTTAGGGACCTCAAAAAAACCCAAAAAGCCCAAAATTCATCCCAAAAAGCCAAAATTCACCCCAAAATCCAGCCCGGAACCGGTAACCGGCACCGGTCCGGGGTGGGTCCGTTACCGACCCCCCGAACGGTTTTTGGGGACGGGGGAGGGTCGGAACTGGAAGGGATTGACCCCCAAAATCCTTCCTGGGGCACCCCCAAAATTCAGGATCTCCCCAAAAATTTTTCTAAATTTTTCCTGAGAGCCCCAGGACCTTCCTTCCCCACCCCCCAATCCAAAATTCAGGATTCCCTCCCCCACCCCAAAATTTCAGGACCACCCCAAAATTCAACATCTCCCCAAACTTTTCTTGGGACCCCCGCCCCCACCTCAAATTTGGGATTTCAATCAAATTTGGGACCCCCTCCACCAATTTTCCCCGAAAATTCTGAACTCCCCAAAACCCGCTCGAGACCCCCAAAATCACCTCAAATCCCCCTGAGCCCCCCCCAAAACTCTCCCAGGACCCTCCCCATTTTGGGTGCCCTCCCCATTTTGGGTGCCCCCCATTTTGGGTGCCCCCCTCATTTTGGGTCGCCCCTCCCCGGTACCGGCCAGGGCGGCGGGGCCGCTCGGGGGTCCCGCCCGAGCCCCCGGGACCCCCAGGAGCAGCAGCAGCAGCGGGAGGAGCCGCCCCGCCGCCATCGCAGGTGTGCGCCCGTGACGTCACCCAGGTGCGCCGCGTTAGGCCACGCCCACTCCCGAAAAAGGCCATAAAAATCACCTGAAACAGGCCACGCCCACCCGCGACAGGTCACGCCCACCCGGAACGCGAGCTGCGTGTTATTTGGCCACGCCCACTGAGTTAGACCACGCCCCCTTGCGCTAACGGCGCTGGTGGTCCAGTGAGCACGCCCACCTCGTTTGCATACAAGGCGGGAAATCGCGCTGCTGTGGAGGGGGGTTGGGGGGATTTTAGGGGTCTGGGGGTTTGGGGGATTTTGGGGTTTAGGGGAATTTTGGGGGTTTAGGGAATTTTGGGGGATTTTGAGGAATTTTGGGGTTTTTGGTCCTGGGGATTTTGGGGATTTTTGGGATCTGGGGAATTTTGGGAGGATTTTGGGGTCTGGGGGATTTTGTGAGGATTTTGGGGTCTGGGGGGTTTAGGGGATTTTGGGGCCTGGGGGATTTTGGGGAATTTTGGGGAATTTTGGGGAGATTTTGGGGTCTGAAGATGTTGGGGGAGTTTGGGAGGATTTTGGGGTCTGGGGGTTTGGGGAATTTTGGGGGTTTTGGGGAATTTTGGGGGATTTGGGGTCTGGGGATTTTGGAGAATTTTGGGGGTTTGGGAAATTTTGGGGGGTTTTTGGGTCCTGGGGGTTTGGGAGGATTTGGGGTCTGGGGATTTTGGGGTCTGGGGGGGGTTTGGGGGATTTTTGGGGGTTTAGGGGAATTTTGGGGGATTTTGGGGAATTTTGGGGTTTTTGGTCCTGGGGGATTTTGGGGTCTGAGGGATTTTGGGAGGATTTTGGGGTCTGAGGATTTTGGGGGGTTTTGTGAGGATTTTGGGGTCTGGGGGGTTTTGGAGGATTTGGGGCCTGGGGATTTTGGGGAATTTTGGGGAATTTTGGGGGATTTTGGGGTCTGGGGGTTTGGGGGTTTGGGGAATTTTGGGGGGATTTGGGGTCTGGGGGTTTGGAGAATTTTGGGGGATTTTGGGGAATTTTGGGGAGATTTTGGGTCCTGGGGGATTTTGGGGGATTTTGGGGTCTGAGGATTTTGGGGGATTTGGGAGGATTTTTGGGGTCTGGGGGATTTTGGGAGGATTTTGGGGTCTCAGGATTTTGGGGAATTTTGGGAGATTTTGGGAGATTTTGGAGTCTGGGGAGTTTTGAGGATTTTGGGGGAATTTTGGGGGTTTTGGGTCCTGCGGGATTTGGGGGTCTGAGGATTTTGGGGAAATTTTGGGGGTTTTTGCGTCCTGGGGGATTTGGGGGAATTTTGGGGTTTTTGGTCCTGGGGATTTTGGGGTCTGAGGGATTTTGGGAGGATTTTGGGGTCTGAGGATTTTGGGGGTTTTTGTGAGGATTTTGGGGTCTGGGGGTTTGGGGGTTTGGGGGAATTTTGGGGAGATTTTGGGGTCTGAGGATGTTGGGGGGAGTTTGGGAGGATTTTGGGGTCTGAGGATTTTAGTGAGTTTGGGAGGATTTTGGGGTCTGGGGGTTTGGAGAAGTTTGGGGGTTTGGGGAATTTTGGGGGATTTGGGGTCTGGGGGATTTTGGGAGGATTTTGGGGTCTGAGGATTTTGGGGAATTCTCGGGGGATTTTGGGGTCTGGGAGGTTTCGGGAATTTTGGGGATTTTGGGTCCTGGGGATTTTGGGGGATTTTGGCAGGATTTGGGGTCTGAGGATTTTCAGGAATTTTCGGGGATTTTGGGGTCTGGGAGGTTTCGGGGAATTTTGGGGGTTTTAGGTCTGGAGGGTTTGGGGGTTTTGGGGTCTGGGAGTTTGGGGAGATTTGGGGGATTTTGGCATCTGGGGGTTTTGAGGCATTTTGGGGGATTTCGGGATCTGGGGGATTTTGGGGTGATTTTGGGATCTGGTAGAATTTTGGGGGGAATTTGATATCCGGAAACTTGGGAAATTTTGGCGTCCGAGGAATTTTGGGAGGATTTGGGGGAATTTTGGGAGGATTTGGGGGAATTTTGGGGTCTGGGAATCTCTGAAGACTTGAGGGGGGGCTCTGGGCGAGTTCCCCATTTAAGCCCTCCCACTTTTTAAAAATGGGCGTTCCCCTTTAAGCCACGCCCCTTTAAGCCACGCCCCCACTTGTATACGGTGCTATAATTACTTGGGGCGTTCCCCATTTAAACCACGCCCCCTTTAAGCCACGCCCCTCCCCTTTATCTATGGGACTATAATGACTTAAGGAGCGTTCCCATTTAAGCCCCGCCCCTTTAAGCCCCGCCCCCACTTGTATACGGGGCTATAATTACTTGGGACTTCCCATTTAAGCCACGCCCCCTTAAGCCACGCCCCTTCTCTTTGTATATGGCGCTATATTGATTTAGGGGCGTTCCCATTTAAGCCACGCCCCTTTAAGCACCGCCCCTTCTCCTTGTATATGGCGCTATAATGATTTAAGGGGCGTTCCCCCGTTTAAGCCACGCCCCTTTAAGCCACGCCCCTTCCCTTTATGGGACTATAATAACTTAAGGAGCGTTCCCATTTAAGCCCCGCCCCTTCCTTTTGACCAATGGGGGTTCCTTAATTAAGCCCCGCCCATTTAAGCCCCGCCCCTCGCCCCCTACCCGCGGCGGCCGCCCCGGAGCCGCGGCCGGAGCGATGGCGGCGAACCGGAGTGGGGCGGCACCGGCAGGGAGCCGGGGGGGCTGGAACCGGGCCGGGGGTCCCCGGGGGGCTCGAACCGGGCCGGGGTCCCGGGCCGCAGTCCCGGCGTGCAGCGGCGCTCGGCGCGGGTCACGGTCAAGTACAACCGGCAGGAGCTGCAGAGGAGGCTGGACACGGAGCAGTGGATCGACGGGAGGCTCGGGGAGCTGTACCGGGGACGGGTACCGGAACCGGCACCGGGAACCGGGAGCGAACTGGGAACTGGGGATGGGGCAGGAAACCGGCACCGGGACGGGGATGGGGCAGGGAACCGGCACCGGGACCGGGATCGGACCGGGAATCGGGGATGGGGCAGGGGAACCGGCACCGGGACCGGGGAACGGGGCAGGGAACCGGGAACCGGCACCGGGACCGGGAACAGGGCAGGGAACCAGGAATTGGGAACCGGGACCGGGATGGACACGGAGCAGTGGATGGACGGGAGGCTCGGGGAGCTGTACCGGGGACGGGTACCGGAACCGGCACCGGGAATGGACCGGGAACTGGGGATGGGGCAAGGAACCGGCACCGGGACGGGGGATGGGGCAAAGGAACCGGGAACTGGGAACCGGGACCGGGATGGACACGGAGCAGTGGATGGACGGGAGGCTCGGGGAGCTGTACCGGGGACGGGTACCGGAACCGGCACCGGGACCGGGGATGGGGCAAAGGAACCGGGAACTGGGAACCGGCACCGGGATGGAAAATGGACCAGGAGCGGGACCGGGACCGGGGATGGAGGCTCGGGAAGTTCTGCCGGGGATGGACCGGAATGGAACTGGGATGAGGATCGGGACCGGGAATTGGGATGGAGGCTCGGGGACGGTACCGGGGAACCGAACCGGGACCGGGATAAGGATCGGGACTGGAAATGGACCGGGAACTGAACTGGGACCGGGAATGAGATTCGGAAAGGAAATGGACCGGGAACAGGACCGGGACCGAGGAAGGGAACGAGGATTGGGATAGGAAGAGACCGGGAATAGGACCGGGAAATGGACCGGGACCGGGAAATGGACCGGGAGCGGGACCCGGAACGGGACCAGAGAGCGGGAGAGGAGCAGGACCAGGATCGGGACCGGGAATGGGGACCGGGAACGGAACCAGGACCGGGAATGGGACAGGACCGAGGGAGTGGGAGAGAGCAGGACCAGGATCGGGACCGGGAATGGGGACCGGGAACGGAACCGGGACCAGGAATGGGACCAGGAAACGGACCAGGATAAGAACGGGGACCAGGAATGGGATAAAGATGGGAACCGGGACCGGGACCAGGACCAGGATGGGGACCGGGACCAGGACCTGGACTAGAACTGGGACCGGGACCAGGACCTGAAACAGAACCAGGACCGGGAATTATAACAGGACTGGGATGGGACCAGGACCGGGACCGGGACAAAACCGGGACCAGGAATGATACCAGGACTGGGACTGGGACCGGGACCGGGACCGGGAATTGGATTGGGATGGGACCGGGACCGGGACCGGGAACAGAACCGGGACTGGGACTGGAAACAGAACTGGGACCGGGACCGGGACCAGAACTGAGACCGGGAGAAAGAACAGGGACCAGGAATGGGACCAGGATAAGGAATGGGAACTGGGAATGGGGACCGGGAACGGGAATGGAACCAGGATCGACGGGACTGGACCGGAATGGAACCAGGACAGGAATGAAACCAGGACCGGGACTGGAACCGGGGCCGGGATGGGGACTGGGATGGGGACCAGGAATGAGGCTGGAACCAGGAACAGGACCAGGACCAGGACCAGGAGAAGGAACTGGGACCGGGAATGGGACTGGGAACAGAACCAGGAATGGGACCAGGAATGGGGACTGGGAGGATCGGGACCGGGACCGGGACTGGGACTGGGAATAGCACCAGGAACGGAACCAGGACCAGGACCAGGACAAGAATTGGACCGGGAGGATCAGGACTGGGAATAGGACCGGGACTGAGACCGGGGAATAAGACTGGGAGCGGGACTGGGAATAGGACCGGGGAATGGGATCGGGACCGGGAATTGGACTGGGAGGATGGGGACCGGGAACAGAACCGGGACTGGGACTGGGAATAGAACCAGGAACGGAACCGGGACCGGGGAATTGGACCGGGGGATCGGGACCGGGACCGGGACCGGGACTAGGACTAGGAAACGGAACCGGGACCGGGAATGAGACTGGGAACAGAACCGAGAACAGGATTGGGACTGGGAACGGAACCGGGACTGGGAATGGAACCAGGAACAGAATCAGGACCGGGAATGGGACTGGGATCGGGACTGGGACTGGGAACAGAACCGGGAACAGGACCGGGAGTGGACCGGGAGGATCGAGACTGGGAATGGGACCGGGAACAGAACCAGGACTGGGAATAGAAGCAGGAACGGAACCAGGACCGGGACCAGGATCGGGAATGGGAGGATCGGGACCGGGAACAGAACCAGGACCAGGACTGGGAATGGAACCGGGACTGGGAACAGAACCGGGAACAAAATCAGGACCGGGAATGGGACTGGGAGGATCAGGACCGGGACTGGGACCAGGAACAGAACCAGGACCGGGAATGGGACTGGGAGGATCGGGACCGGGAACAGAACCGGGAACGGAACCAGGACTGGGAATGGAACCGGGACTGGGAACAGAACCGGGAACAGAATCGGGACTGGGAATGGGACTGGGAGGATCGGGACCGAGAACAGAACCGGGAGCAGAAACGGGACCGGGAACAGAACCGGGACCGGGACCGGGACTGGGAACGGAACCGGGAACAGAATCGGGACCGGGAATTGGACCGGGAGGATCGGGACTGGGAATGGGACCGGGAACAGAACCAGGACCAGGACCGGGACCGGAACCGGGACAACGACGAATCCCGAGTGTCCCACCGAGGAATCTCCCCTCCCCACCGTGGGAACGGACAGACGGAGCGGGTGGGGGAGGGGCCGAGTCGCGACATCCCGGAGGAGCGGACGGGGGGAGGGGCAGGTTTGGGGACACCGGGAGGAATTTGGGGACACCGGGAGGAATTTGGGGACACCGGGGAATTTGGGGACACCGGGGGAAGAATTTGGGGACACCGGGGGGGAATTTGGGGACACCGGGAGGAATTTGAGGACACCGGGGGAAGAATTTGGGGACACCGGGGGAATTTGGGGACACCGGGAGGGATTTGGGGACACCGGGGAGAATTTGGGGACACCGGGAGGAATTTGGGGACACCGGGAGGGAATTTGGGGACACCGGGAGGAATTTGGGGACACCGGGAGGAATTTGGGGACACCGGGGGAATTTGGGGACACCAGGAGGAATTTGGGGACACCGGGAGGGTTAGGGGACACCGCGAGGAATTTGGGGACACCGGGAGGAATTTGGGGACACCCGGAGGAATTTTGGGGACACCGGGGGATTTGGGGACACCGGGAGGAATTTGGGGACACCGGGGAGGAATTTGGGGACACCGGGAGGAATTTGGGGACACCGGGGGGTTAGGGACACCGGGAGGAATTTGGGGACACTCGGAGGAATTTGGGGACACCGGGTTAGAATTTGGGGACACCGGAGGAATTTTGGGGACACCGGGGGGGTTAGGGACACCGGGGGGAATTTGGGGACACCGGGAGGAATTTGGGGACACCGGGAGGAATTTGGGGACACCGGGAGGAATTTGGGGACACCGGGGGGTTGGGGACACCGGGAGGGGTTGGGGACACCGAGAGGAATTTGGGGACACCGGGGGGAATTTGGGGACACTGGAGGAATTTGGGGACACCGGGGGTTGGGGACACGCGCCCCTCCCCACAGGAAGGTGACATCCCGGACGAGCTGAACATCGACGAACTCCTGGAGCTGGACACGGACCGGGAGCGAGCCCGGAAACTCCGCGTGAGAATTTGGGGAGAAATTTTGGGGTTTGGGTCACCCCTCCCCACCCCTTAATTAATTTAATTAATTAATTTAATTTAATTAAATTAATTAATGAGCCCCACCTCCTCCCGATTTAGAGCATCCTGAGTTCCTGCACCGCTGACACGCAGGTAATAAATGAAATTTTATTTTATTTTTGTTTTAATTTTGGGGATTTTTAAATTTTGGGGTTTTTTTAATTTAGGGATTTTTTTAATTTTGGGATTTTTTTTAATTTGGGATTTTTTTTTTAGTTTTGGGTTTTTTTTTAATTTAGGGATTTTTTTAATTTTGGGATTATTTTTTTAATTTTGGGTTTTTTAATTTAGGGATTTTTTTATTTTGGGATTTTTTTAATTTTGGGATTTTTTTATTTGGGATTTTTTTTCAATTTTGGGGTTTTTTAATTTTGGGGTTTTTTAATTTAGGATTTTTTAATTTTGGGTTTTTATTTTGGGTGGTTTTTTAAATTTTGGGGTTTTTAAATTTTGG
>JAKWBO010000771.1:0-27392 GCA_034336685.1 Luscinia luscinia | reverse complement strand
ATCCCATAGCTGACCCCTAAACCCCCACAGCTCACCCCTGACGTCCAGCTGGGCGTGGATGGCCGTGCCTATCACCGTGGCGTTGTGCAGGTTCCGCACCGTGTGGGACCCATAACTGACCCATAGCTGACCCCAAACACCCCAAATCCCATAACTGACCCCATAACTGACCCCAAATCCCATTGCTGACCCCGTTACTGACCCCTGACGTCCAGCTGGGCGTGGATGGCCGTGCCCATCACCGTGGCGTTGTGCAGGTTCCGCACCGTGTCCCGCGCGCTCCCCCCGCGAGCTGCCGAAGGTGACCCGGCCAGCCCCAGGTGCTTGCGGGTTTTGGGGTGCAGCAGCACCTCCACCTCCTCCACCTCCCCGAACTTGCGGCACATCTCCCGCAGGAACCCCTCGCTGGATGTTGTCGTTGAGGCGCCGCGAACGTCACCTCCTTCAGGGGCACCTGCCCCACGTAGAACTCAGTCCAGCTGCACCCCAAAACACCCCAAAATGTGTCAGTGAAACCCCAAATCCATCAGTGAAATCCCAAATCCATCCCTGAAAATATCCCTGAATCCAAACCCGGATCCCAAACCCATCCCTGAACCCCAAACCAGCCCCACGCTCCTTCAGGGGCACCTGCCCCACGTAGAACTCGTCCAGCTGCACCCCAAAAACCCCAAAAAAAACCCCAAAAAATCCCAAAATGTTTGACTGAAACGTGACTGAAATCCCCAACCCCCAAATCCCAAACTCAAGCCCCCAAACCTCTTCCCAAACCTCCTGAATCCCGCCGCAAATCCCCAAAATCCAGCCCCAAACCCCAAATTCCATCCCAAACCCCAAACCCCATCCAAAACCCAAACCCCAAATCCCAACCCCAAACCCCAAACCCAAACCCCTCACCTTGAATTTGGGCACGGGCAGGGACAGGTCGCGGTGCTTGGCCCAGATCCGGCGGGGGCGGGGATCCTGCACGGGGCCGGCGGGGGGGAAACCCGAATCCTGCCCCCAAAACGGCCAAAATCACCCCAGAATCACCCCAAAATCACCCCAAAACAGCCCAAAATCCTGCACGGGCTGGCAGGGGGGAACCCTTAATCCTGCCCCCAAAACGGCCAAAATCACCCCAGAATCACCCCAAAATCACCCCAAAAACAGCCCAAAATCCTGCACGGGGCTGGCAGGGGGGGAACCCCGAATCCTGCCCCAAAATCACCCCAAAATCACCCAAAACGGCACCAAAATCACCCCAAAATCCTGCACGGGGCCGGCGGGGGAACCCCGAATCCTGCCCCAAAATACCCCAAAATCACCCCAAAATCACCCCAAAATCACCCCAAAATCCTGCACGGGGCCGGCGGGGAACCCGAATCCTGCCCCCAAAATAGCCCAAAATCACCCCAAAATCCTGCACGGGGCCGGCGGGGGGAACCCCGAATCCTGCCCCCAAAATAGCCCAAAATCACCCCAAAATCCTGCACGGGGCCGGCGGGGGGGAACCCCGAATCCTGCCCCCCAAAAACAGCCAAAATCACCCCAAAATCACCCCAAAATCACCCCAAAATCCTGCACGGGGCCGGCGGGGGGGAACCCCGAATCTTGCCCCCAAAACAGCCAAAATCACCCAAAATCACCCCAAAATCACCCCAAAATCACTCCAAAAACGGCACCAAAATCACCCCAAAATGGCACCAAAAGCCCCTAGAATACCCCAAAATCCCCAAAATCCCTGGTGAGACTTCGGGCCGGTTCTGGGTGAATTTCGGGCGGGATTTTGGGCTGAGTTTGGGGTCAGTTCGGGGTCAGTCTGGGGTGGGGTTTGGGGTCACTTCAGGGTCAGTTTGGGGTCAGTTCAGGGTCAGTTTGGGGTCAGTTTTTGGGGTGATACCAGGCTCAGTTCAGGGTCAGTTTGGGGTGGGATTTGGGTCACTTCAGGGTCACTTTGGGGCTGTATTTTGGGTCAGCTCTGGGTCAGTTCAGGGTCAGTTCTAGATCACTCTGGGGTCACTCTGGGGTCACTCTGGGGTCACTCTAGGGTCACTCTGGGGTCAGTTTGGGGTCACTCACGGGCAGGCTGAAGTGCCCTCGGCTCTGGGTCACTCTGGGTCAGTTCCGGGTGGGTTTGGGGTCAGTTCAGGTCAGTTTGGAGCGGGTTTGGGGTCACTCTGGGGTCACTCTGGGGTCACTCACGGGCAGGCTGAAGTGCCCTCGGCTCTGGGTCAGTTCAGGGTCAGTTTGGGGTCAGTTCAGGGCAGGATTTTGGGTCACTCTGAGGTCACTCTGGGGTCAGTTTGGGGTCACTCACGGGCAGGCTGAAGTGCCCTCAGCTCTGGAGTCAGTTCAGGGCGGGATTTTGGGTGGGTTTGGGGTCACTTTGGGGTCACTGTGGGGTCACTCAGGGTCACTCACGGGCAGGCTGAAGTGCCCTCAGCTCTGGGTCAGTTCAGGGCTGGTTTGGGGTCAGCTTGGGGTCAGTTTGGGGTCACTCTGGGGTCAGTTCAGGCTCAGTTCAGGGCGGGTTTGGGGTCAGTTTGGGGTCACTCTGGGGTCACTCAGGGTCACTTACAGGCAGGCTGAAGTGCACTCAGCTCTGGGTCAGCTCAGGGTCAGTTTGGGGTCAGTTCAAGGCGGGATTTTGGGTCAGTTTGGGGTCAGTTTGGGGTCACTCACGGGCAGGCTGAAGTGCCCTCAGCTCTGGAGTCAGTTCAGGGCGGATTTTGGGTCAGTTCAGGGTCAGTTCAGGGTCACTCTGGGGTCACTCTGGGGTCACTCACGGGCAGGCTGAAGTACACTCAGCTCTGGGTCACTCTGGTCAGTTTGAGGTCAGTTTAGGGTCAGTTCAAGGCGGGATTTTGGGTGGGTTTGGGGTCACTCTGGGGTCACTCTGAGGTCACTCTGGGGTCACTCTGGGGTCACTCAGGGTCACTCACAGGCAGGCTGAAGTGCACTCCATCGTATCTGTAGAGCTTCTGCCCCCCCCGGGCGCAGGGCGGGGTCCAGCACCAGCTTGTAGCTGCGCCCAGGGCACGCTAGGGGTCCTGGGGCGTCACCCCCCGGCTCGGGCTCCATGTCCCCGCAGCATGGAGGGGCGGGGGGCGGCCAGGCTGCGGGAAAACACCCCGAAATCATCCCAAAAATATCCCAAAACATCCCAAAAATATCCCAAAATATCCCCAAAATCACCCCCGGCTCGGGCTCCATGTCCCCGCAGCATGGAGGGGCAGGGGGCGGCCAGGCTGCGGGAAAACACCCCAAAAACATCCCAAAATATCCCAAAATATCCCCACAGTCACCCCCCGGCTCGGGCTCCATGTCCCCGCAGCATGGAGGGGCGGGGCGGGGCCACGCTGCGGGAAAACATCCCAAAAACATCCCAAAATATCCCCAAAATCACCCCAAAATCACCCCCGGCTCGGGCTCCATGTCCCCATAGCATGGAGGGGCGGGGGCGGGAAACCACGCTGTGAGAAAACACCCAAAAACATCCCAAAATATCCCCAAAATCACCCCAAAATCACCCCAAATCCACCCCAAAATCACCCCCAAATCCAGCCCAAATCCAGCCCAAAATCCCCCAAAACATCCCAAAATCACCCCAAATCCAGCCCAAAATCACCCCCGGCTCGGGCTCCATCCCCCGAATCACTGAGTCAAAGAGGGCTTAAACTGCACAAAATCACCCCGAAATCACCCCAAAAATACTCCCAAAATCACCCCAAAAATACCCCAAAATCACCCCAAAATACCCCAAAATCACCCCAAAAGTACCCCAAATCCAGCCCAAAATCTCCCGAAAATCACCCCAAAAATACCCCAAATCCAGCCCAAAATCACCCCAAAAATACCCCAAATCCAGCCCAAAATCACCCCAAAAATACCCCAAATCCAGCCCAAAAATACCCTAAATTCAGCCCAAAATCCACCCCAAATTCACCCCAAATTCACCCCCAAACCCGCCCCAAATTCACCCCAAATTCACCCCAAACCCACCCCAAATTCACCCTAAATTCACCCCAAATTCACCCCAAACCCGCCCCAAACCCGCCCCAAATTCACCCCCAAATTCACCTCAAACCGCTTCCCAAATTCACCCCAAACCCGCCCCAAATTCACCCCAAATTCACCCCAAACCACCTTAAATTCACCCCAAATTCACCCCAAATTCATCCCAAATTCACCCCAAACCCGCCCCAAATTCACCCCAAATTCACCCCAAATTCACCCCCAAATTCACCCCAAATTCACCCCCAAATTCACCCCAAATTCACCCCAAACCCGCCCCAGAATTCACCCCAAATTCACCCCAAATTCACCCCTAAATTCACCCCAAATTCACCCCAAATTCACCCCAAACCCGCCCCAAACCCGCAGCCCTCAAGTCCCCCAGTTCCCTCGGACACCCCAAAGTTTCCCCCAAACCCCCCGAGGTTCTTCCCCAGAATCCCCCGAGGTTTCCCCTCAGCCCCCAATCCCCTCTCGGTGCCCCCGAGGTTTCCCCAAATTCCCAAAATCCGCCCGCGCTGCCCCTCCCCCTCACGCCCCCAATCCCCTCTCGGTGCCCCCCGCACCTCCCGCCGCGGGCCGGGACCGCTCCCCGCTCCCGCGCAGCCCCGCCGCGGCTTTCTGGGCCGGATCCCGGAGATTCGGCGATTTTCGGGATTTTTGGGGGATTTTCGGATTTTCGGGTTCCGGCGCCGCCGCCGGTCGCGGCTGGGGAGGGGCGGAGCCAAGGCCGGAAGTCGCGTCCGGGCGGCTCTCGCGAGAGCGCAACGGCGGCGCCGCACTTTCCACACGCGAGTCCCCCTTTCCCTCCCTTTGGGGAGACACGCCCGAAAAAACCCCGAAAGCCGGAAAAAACAAGGAGAGAATAAATCCGAGAGCGAATTTTCACGGGAAGGGCGGGGAGCAAAGAGCGGCGCGCGAGCTGTGGCGAATCTGCCGCCGCGACGCGCCGCCCGCACTTTCGCCACATCGCCTTTCCTCGCTCTTTCCCTCTTCTCACTCCTTTTTAACGCGTTTCCTCGCTGCAACACTCGAGGGTTTAATTCTCCCTCCAGCGCCGTTCAGCGCTTTTCGGCACGTCTCGTTATTTGCGGACGGCGGGACGTGGCGAATCTGCGGCGAGCGGCGGGGCGGGCGGGGAGGCGGGGCCCGGGGTGCTCGCTCCGATTGCGCATGCGCGGTGCTCGCCGCTCGGATTGCGCGTGCGCGGTGCTCGCCGCTCGGATTGCGCGTGCGCGGTGCTCGCCGCTCCGACTGCGCGTGCGCGTTGCTCTCCGCTCCGACTGCGCGTGCGCGGTGCGCTACGTCACTGGGACGCGCGGCGTCGCCGCTGGGTGACGTCACTTTCCGCCGTCCGGCCGCGCGCCGCCGCCGCCGCCGGTCCGGGCGCGCGCTCGCGGTTCATTTGCATATGCTAATGAGGGAGGGGTTAATTAGCGCCGGGGGGGTTAATTGGGGCGGGGCGGCGCTAATCGCGGTTAACGGGGGACGCTAATGAGGGCGGGGGGGTTAATTAGCGCTAATTAACGCCGGGGGGCTAATTGGGGATTAATGACGGGGGTGTTAATTACTGTTCCCAGCGCTGATTCAGGCTCTGATGAGCGGCGGCGCCGGGGCTGTGGGTGGGAACCGGGGCTGTTAATTGGTGGTTAATTACCTCGGCAATTAGCGCGCGCTAATTAACGGCGCTGGTTAATTGCAGCCATGGCCAAGCGCCGCGTGAGCTTCGAGGAGCCGCCGGCGGAGGGGGGAGGGCCGGAGGGGCCCCCCCGGAAACGGGTGAGGGGGAGGGGCGGGGTCACCCAGGGGTCACTCGGGGTCATTTGGGGTTACTCTGAGGTCACGCAGGGGTCATGCAGGGGTCATCCAGAGGTCAATTTGGGGTGATTTTGGTCAGTTTGGGGTCACTCGGGGTCAATTTTGGGTCATGGGGGTCACTCAGGGGTCACTGAGGTCACCCAGGGGTCACTGGGGTCACCCAGGGGTCAGTTCAGGATTGTTTCGGGGAGGTTTCGGGGTGACTTTGGGATTTTTGGGTTAATTTTGCCCCGGGCCCTGGGGGGGCTGGTTTTGGGTAATTTGGGACAATTCTGGGTAAATTTTGGGTGGTTTTGGTAAATTTTGGTAATTTGGGATGATTTTGGGTAAATTTTGGATAATTTTGGATAGTATTTGGTAATTTTGGATGATTTTGGGCATTCCCTGGACCTGGGGGTCCCGGTTTCAGGTAATTTTGGATACATTTTGGGTAATTTTGGGTAAATTTTGGGTGTTTTCGGCAGTCCCTGGCCGTGGGGGTCCCGGTTTCGGGTAATTTTGGATAATTTTGGATAAATTTTGGGTGTTTTTGGCAGTCCCTGCCCGTGGGGGGCCCGGTTTTGGGTAATTTTGGGTAAATTTGGGTGGTTTTGGCAGTCCCTGGCGGTGGGGGGCTGGTTTCGGGTAATTTTGGATACATTTTGGATAATTTTGGATAATTTTGGGTGTTTTTGGCAGTCCCTGCCCGCGGGGGGCCCGGTTTCGAGTAATTTTGGATAATTTTGGATACATTTTGGATAATTTTGGATACATTTTGGATACACTTTGGATAATTTTGGATAATTTTGGATACATTTTTGATAATTTTGGATGCATTTTGGATAATTTTGGATACATTTTGGATAATTTTGGATAATTTTGGATACATTTTTGATAATTTTGGATACATTTTGGGTGTTTTCGGCAGTCCCTGGCCGTGGGGGGCCGGTTTCGGGTAATTTTGGATAATTTTGGATACATTTTGGATAATTTTGGATACATTTTGAGTGTTTTTGGCAGTCCCTGGCCGTGGGGGGCCAGGTTTTGGGTAATTTTGGATACATTTCGGGTAATTTTGGATAATTTTGGGTAAATTTTGGGTGTTTTTGGCCGTTTTTGGCAGTCCCTGGCCGTGGGGTCCCAGTTTCGGGTAATTTTGGATACATTTTGGGTAATTTTGGATAATTTTGGATAATTTTGGCCGTTTTCGGCAGTCCGTGCCCGCGGGGGGCCGGTTTCGAGTAATTTTGGATAATTTTGGATACATTTTGGATAATTTTGGATAATTTTGGGTAATTTTGGCCGTTTTCGGCAGTCCCTGGCCGCGGGGGTCCCGGTTTCAGGTCATTTGGGATGTTTTTGGATACACTTTGGATAATTTTGGATAATTTTGGATACATTTTGGATAATTTTGGATAAATTTTGGGTGTTTTCGGCAGTCCCTGCCCGCGGGCGGCCCCGGCAGCCGCTTCCCGGCCCGGCCCAGCCTGGACAGCGACGAGGAGGAGGAGGAGGAGGAGGAGGGGAGGGGCAGCGAGCCCAGGGGCCCCCGGTGGAGGGTGAGCCCAATTTGGGGGGGCGGGGTTTGGGTGGGTTTGGGGCGATTTTGGGAGGGTTTGGGGGGCGGGTTTGGGGCGGTTTTGGGAGGGTTTGGGGCGATTTTGGGAGGGTTTGGGGAGATTTTGGGAGGGTTTGGGGAGATTTTGGGTGGGGTTAGAGCGATTTTGGGGGGTTGGGGCGGGTTTGGGGGGTTTGGGGCGGTTTGGGTGGGTTTGTGTGGCGAATTTCGGTTGGTTTTTGCTGGGTCTTGGTTGATTTGGGGACATTTTGGGAGATTTTGGGAGATTTTGGGTGATTTCTGCTGATTTTGATTGATTTTTAGGACAATCTCTTTGGGTTTTTTGGGGAGAATTCGCTGATTTTTGGGTGATTTTGGCTGATTTCGGGGGTGATTTTTGGGTGGATTTTGGGTGGAATTTGGGGTGATTTTGGGGTGATTTTGGGTGGATTTTTGGGTGGATTTTTGAGTGATTTTTGGGTGATTTTGGGTGATTTTTGGGGTGGATTTTGGGGGATTTTTGGGTGGATTTTGGCTGATTTTGGGGAGATTTTTGGGTGATTTTTGGGTGGATTTTGGCGGATTTTGGGTGATTTTTAGGTGGATTTTTGGGTGGATTTTTGGGTGGTTTTCGGGTGGATTTTGGGTGGATTTTTGGGTGATTTTTGGGTGGATTTTTGGGTGGATTTTGGCTGATTTTGGGGGATTTTTGGGTGATTTTCGGGTGGATTTTGGGTGGATTTTTGGGTGATTTTGGGGGGATTTTTGGGTCGTTTTCGGGTGGATTTTGGGTGGATTTTCGGGTTGGTTTTCGGGGTGTCCTCTCCCCGTTTTGGGAGTGAATTCTCCGATTTTCCGACTCTCCCGTGACCCCTCGTGCCCCTCCCCCCAGGTCAGGAGCCGGGCCCCGCCCGGGGTGGGGAGGGCCGGTGCCCTTCACCCCCTTCAACCTGGAGGAGGAGATGGGGAGGGCGCTTCGACCCCACGGGCACTTCCTGCCCCTCCCCAGCGCGAGCCCCCGACCCCTGGCTGGAGGCGATCGAGGGGGTGAGGGGGAGGGAGCGGAAATGGGGAGGGGCGATCGAGGGGGTGAGGGGAGGGGCGGAAATGGGGGAGAGAGGCAGTCGAGGGGGGTGAGGGGAGAGGGGCGGAAATGGGGGAGGGACGGAAATGGGGGGAGGGGGAGGGGCGGAAATGGGGGAGGGGCGATCGAGGGGGGAGGGGAGGGGCGGAAATGGGGGAGGGGCGGTCGAGGGGTGAGGGGAGGGGCGGAAATGGGGAGGGGCGATCGAGGGGGTGAGGGGGAGGGGCGGAAATGGGGAGGGGCGATCGAGGGGTGAGGGGGAGGGGCGGAAATGGGGAGGGGCGATCGAGGGGGAGGGGAGGGGCGAAGATGGGGAGGGGCCGGTTTGAGGGGGTGAGGGGAGGGGCTTGGGTTAGGATGGGGAGGGGCCGGTTTGGGGAGAGGGCACAGAGCGAATTTTGGGGGGTGGGGAGGGGCTCGTTTGGGGGTGGAGCTTGGGCAGAGTGGGGAGGGGCACAGAATCGATTTGGGGGAGGGGCTTACGGAGTGGGGGAGGGGCTCGGTGATTGGGGAGGGGCTCAGACAGTGGGGGCAGGGCACCAACCCCTCCCCCTTCTTTTTCCCCCCCCAGATGCCGATCAAGCCCGCCCCTCCCCTCCCAGGACCCTCCCCCTCCCCGCCCTCCCCGCCCCTCCCCCACCTGCTGGGGAGGTGCTGCCCTCCTCCAGCCCGGCGAGACCGTGGGGGCGGCGCTGCGGCGCTGGGGGAGGGCGGCCCGCCCCCAGGCCCAGCGCGGGGGAGGGCGGGCGGCCCCGCGCCCCTCCCCCGCAGCTGGAGGCGCTGGTGGCCATTTCGGACGCGCTGGTGGCGCGGGGGTGCTGGGGGTCCTGGGCGAGACCCGCGAGCGCCTCCAGCGGCGCCTGAGCGAGGCGGGGGAGAGGCGCCGCCAACCCGCCCCTACCCGCGGGGAGGAGGGGAGGGGCCGCAGGAGGGGAGGGGCCCGCGCTGGACATGTTCGCCCCGCCCACCGAGGAGGAGGAGGAGGAGGAGGGGAGGGAAGGACGGTGAGTGGGGAGGGGCCTGGCGGGGGAGGGGGAGGGGCCCAATGGGGGCGGGGAGGGGCCTAATGGGGTGGGGGAGGGGCCCAATGGGGCGGGGAGGGGTCTAATGGGGTGGGGAGGGGCCCAATGGGGCGGGGGAGGGAGCCCAATGGGGGTGGGGGAGGGGATTTGGGGGATTTTTGGGTGATTTTTGTGGGGAATTTTGGGGATATTTGGAGGGGATTTTGGGGAGATTTCGGGGGGATTTTGGGTGATTTTTGTGGGGGATTTTTGGGGGGATTTCGGGGGGAATTTTTGGGGATTTTTGGGTGATTTTTGTGGCGGATTTTGGGGATGTTTGGAGGGGGATTTTTGGGGGGATTTTGAGGATTTTTTCCGTGTTTTTTGGGGAATTTTGGGGTGATTTTGGGGGGAATTTTTGGGGATTTTTGGGTGATTTTTGTGGGGGATTTTGGGGATATTTGGAGGGGGATTTCGGAAGGATTTTGGAAGGATTTTGGGGATTTTTCCGTGATTTTTGGGGTGATTTTGGGGTGATTTTGGGTTTTTCAATGGCGGGATTTTTTTCGGATGAGTTTTTGGGGTGAGTTCTGTTCCTTTTTGGTGACCCCTCCCCCTTTGTGCCGCCCTCCCCCAGCGCTGCCCGAGGTGCTGTGGGAGTACCACTGGGGGGAGGGGGACCCGACGCGCCCCTGTTCGGACCCTTCAGCAGCGCCCAGATGCAGGTGGGGGAGGGGCGGGGCCGGAATTTGGGGGGAGGAGACGGAAACCGAAATGGGGAGGGGAGGGGCAGGATGGGGAGGGGGAATTGTGAAAAATGGGGAGGGGATTTTTGGGAGGATTTTGGGATGATTTGGGAGGAGTTTTGGGGGAAATTTTGGGAGGGATTTTGGGATTCGAGGAGATCCTGGGGAGGGATTTTGGGAGAGAATTTGGGGGATTTTGAAGAAATTTTGGGAAGGATTTTGGGAGGGATTTGAAGGAATTTTGGGAGGGATTTGAGGGAATTTTGGGAGGGATTTGAGGAATTTTGGGAGGGGTTTGAGGGAATTTCGGGAGGATTTTGGGAGGTAATTTTGGGAGGGGTTTCGGGCGGTTTTGGCCCCCTGACCCCCGCCCCTCCCCAGGAGTGGGCGGCGCAGGGGTACTTCGCGGGGGGAGGGCGCGGTGCCGGCGCGTGAACCCGCCCGGGCCCTTCTACGACATCGGCCGCGTGGACTTCCAGCTCTACACCTGAGAGCCGCCCGAAAACACCCAAAAACGCCCAAAACCGCCCAAAACCGCCCAGAACCGGCTCCGGACACCCCCAAAAACACCCCGAAAACCGGGACCAGAAACCCCAAAAACGGCCCTAAAAACTGGCACCAAAATACCCAAAACTGGCCCCAAAACCGGCTCCAGACACCCCAAAAACACCCCAAAAATACCCAAAACCGGCCCCAAAACCACCCAAAAATCGGGACCAGGAACCCCCAAAAACGGCCCCAAAAACTGGCCCCAAAAATACCCAAAACCGGCCCTAAAACCACCCAAAAATCGGGACCAGGAACCCCCAAAAACGGCCCCAAAAACTGGCCCCAAAAATACCCAAAACTGGCCCCAAAACCGGCTCCAGACACCCCAAAGAACACCCGAAAACACCCCAAAAACCGGCCCCAAAAACACCCAAAAATCGGGACCAGAAACCCCAGAAAACGGCCCCAAAAACGCCCAAAACCGGCTCCAGACACCCCGAAAATCACCCCAAAAACCGGCCCCGAAAATGCCAAAAATATGCCCCAAAATTACCCGAAAACCGGCTCCAGACACCCCAAAAAACACTCCAAAAACCGGCCCCAAAAATACCCAAAACCACCCCCAAAACCGGGACCAGAAACCCCCAAAAACGGCCCCAAAAACGCCCAAAATCCGGCAGCAGAATCCCCAAAAACTCCTCAAAAATCTCCCAAAAATCTCCCAAAACCAGCCCCAAAATCCCCCAAAATCCCCCCAATAAAATCCGTTCCCAATTTCGGGGTCGCCGTTTATTGATTTTACACTGGGGGTGGGGAGGGGCGGCTCCCTGGTGGGGGGAGGGGCGGGCGCGGCCTCAGGGCGGGGGAGCCTGGGGAGGGAGAAGGGGGGGGTGGGGGCGGGGCCAGAATCGCCCCCAGACCCCCAAATATCCCGCCCCATTTTCCCCCAAATTTTCTCCTTTTTTCCCAAATTTTCCCATTTTTCCCAAATTTTCTCCATTTTTTCCAAATTTTCCCCATTTTTCCCCAAATTTTCCCCATTTTTCCCCAAATTTTCCCCATTTTTCCCAAATTTTCCCCATTTTTCCCAAATTTTCTCCATTTTTCCCAAATTTTCCCATTTTTCCCAAATTTTCTCCATTTCTCCCAAATTTTCTCCATTTCTCCCAAATTTTCCCCATTTTTCCCACATTTTCTCCATTTTTCCCAAATTTTCCCCATTTCTCCCAAATTTTCCCCATTTTTCCCAAATTTTCCCCATTTTTCCCCAAATTTTCCTCATTTTTCCCAAATTTTCCCCATTTTTCCCCAAATTTTCCTCATTTTTCCCAAATTTTCCCCATTTTTCCCCAAATTTTCCCATTTTTCCCCAAATTTTCCCCATTTTTCCCAAATTTTCCTCATTTTTCCCCAAATTTTCCCCAAATTTTCCCAAATTTTCCCATTTTTCCCAAATTTTCTCCATTTTTCCCAAATTTTCTCCATTTTTTCCTAAATTTTCCCCATTTTTCCCAAATTTTCTCCATTTTTTCCAAATTTTCCCCATTTTTCCCAAATTTTCCCCATTTTTCCCCAAATTTTCTCATTTTTCCCCATTTTTCCCAAATTTTCCCCATTTTTCCCCAAATTTTCTCCATTTTTCCCAAATTTTCTCCATTTCTCCCTAAAATTTCCTCATTTTTCCCAATTCCCCATTTTTCCCCCCAGACCTGACCCCATTCCCACTGTATCCATATTTATAAATTTATAATTTTTATAATTTATAATTTTACCTGAGCCCATTCCCACTGTAGCCATGGTTATACATTTATAGTTTTATAATTTTATAATTCTATAAATTTATAAATATTTATATTGTACCTCAGCCCATTCCCGCTGTAGCCGTGGTTATACATTAATAATTTTATAAATTCATAAACATTTGTAATTTATAATTTATAAGCATTTATAATAAGTAATGTTTTACCTGAGGCCATTCCTGCTGTAGCCGTGGTCGTGCTGGTTATACATTAATTCATAATTTATAAATATTTATAATTAATATTTTACCTGAGGCCATTCCCGCTGTAGCCGTGGTCGTGCTGGTTATAAATTTACAATTTATAATTTATAAATATTTATAATAATTATAATTTTACCTGAGGCCATTCCCGCTGTATCCGTGGTCGTGCCGGTTACACATTTATCATTTATAAACATTTATAATTTATAATTTATAATTATTATTATTTTACCTGAGCCCATTCCCACTGTATCCGTGGTCGTGCCGGTTACACATTTATCATTTATAAACATTTACAAACATTTATAATAATTATTATTGTACCTGAGGCCATTCCCGCTGTAGCCGTGGTCGTGCTGGTTATACATTTATCATTTACAAACATTTATAATTTATAATTATTTATAATTTTACCTGAGCCCGTTCCCGCTGTAGCCGTGGTCGTGCTGGTTATACATTTATCATTTATAATTTACAAACGTTTATAATTTATAAACATTTATAATAATTAATGTTTTACCTGAGCCCATTCCCGCTGTAGCCGTGGTCGTGCTGGTTATACATTTACAATTTATAAACATTTATAATTTATAAACATTTATAATTATTTATATTTAGTACCTGAGGCCGTTGCCGCTGTAGCCGTGGTCGTGCTGGTTATACATTTATCATTTATAAACATTTACAAACATTTATAATTTATAATTATTTTACCTGAGCCCATTCCTGCTGTAGCCGTGGTCGTGCTGGTTATACATTAATTTACAATTTATAAATGTTTAAAATTTATAATTATTTATATTTAGTACCTGAGGCCGTTGCCGCTGTATCCGTGGTCGTGCTGGTTATACATTTATCATTTATAAACATTTATAATTTATAAACAATTATTTATATTCTGTACCTGAGCCCATTCCTGCTGTAGCCGTGGTCGTGCTGGTTATACATTTACAATTTATAATTTATAAATATTTATAATTATAATTATTTTACCTGAGCCTGTTCCCGCTGTATCCGTGGTCGTGCTGATAATACATTTATCATTTATAAACACTTACAAACATTTATAATTATTTATATTCTGTACCTGAGCCCATTCCCGCTGTAGCCGTGATCGTGCTGGTTATACATTTATCATTTATAAACATTTATAAACATTTACAAACATTTATAATAATTATAATTTTACCTGAGGCCATTCCCGCTGTAGCCGTGGTTGTGCTGGTTATACATTTACAATTTATAAACATTTATAAACATTTACAAACATTTATAATAATTATAATTTTACCTGAGCCCGTTCCTGCTGTAGCCGTGGTTGTGCTGGTTATACATTAATTTATAATTTATAATTTATAATAATTATAATTTTACCTGAGCCCGCTCCCGCTGTAGCCGTGGTCGTGCTGGTTATACATTAATTTACAATTTATAATTTATAAACATTTATAATAATTATAATTTTACCTGAGCCCGTTGCCGCTGTAGCCGTGGTCGTGCCGGTTACACATTTATCATTTATAAACATTTATAATTTATAATTTATAATTATTATTATTTTACCTGAGCCCGTTCCCGCTGTATCCGTGGTCGTGCTGATTATACATTTATCATTTATAAACATTTATAAACATTTATAAACATTTATAATTAATGTTTTACCTGAGCCCGTTCCCGCTGTAGCCGTGGTCGTGCTGGTTATACATTTATCATTTATAAACATTTATAAATATTTATAATTATAATTATTTTACCTGAGCCCGTTCCCGCTGTAGCCGTGGTCGTGCTGGTTATACATTTACAATTTATAATTTATAATTTATAATTTATAATTTATAATTAATGTTTTACCTGAGGCCATTCCCGCTGTATCCGTGGTCGTGCTGTGCCCGCTGCTCGCGCAGCCGCGCCGCCGCCGCCGCCTCGGACAGGCCCTGCTTGGGGAGCCGCTGGCCTGCGGGGCCGGGACGGACCGGTACAGACCAGTATGGACCAGTATGGACCGGTATGGACCGGTATGGACCAGTACGGAGCAGTACGGACCGGTATGGACCAGTACGGACCAGTATGGACCGGTACGGACCAGTATAAACCAGTATGGACCAGTATGGACCAGTATGGACCGGTATGGACCGGTATGGACCAGTACGGAGCAGTACGGACCAGTATAAACCAGTATCGGACCGGTACGGACCAGTACGGACCAGTACGGACCGGTATGGACCGGTATGGACCGGTACGGACCAGTACGGACCGGTATGGACCGGTATGGACCGGTACGGACCAGTACGGACCAGTACGGACCGGTATGGACCGGTATGGACCGGTACGGACCAGTACGGACCGGTATGGACCGGTACGGACCAGTACGGACCAGTATGGACCGGTACGGACCAGTACGGACCAGTATGGACCAGTATGGACCAGTATGGACCAGTATGGACCGGTACAGACCGGTACGGACCGGTATGGACCAGTATGGACCAGTACGGACCAGTATAAACCTGTATGGACCAGTACCAGTCCCCCCAGTCCCCTCAGTTTCCCCAGTTTCCCCAGTTTATTCCAGTTCCCCCCAGTCACTCCCAGTCCATCCCAGTCCATCCCAGTGCCCCCAGTTCCCCCAGTCCCCCCAGTTCTCCCAGTTCCCCCAGTCCCCCAGTTCTCCCAGTTCCCCCACTCCCATCCCAATCCCATCCCAGTCCCCCCACTCCCATCCCAGTCCCCCAGTCCCCCAGTCCCCCCAGTCCCCCCAGTTCTCCCAGTTCCCCCAGTTCCCGCGGCCTCACCCCTCGCTCTGGGCCGGTCTCCGTTTCTCGCCGGGCGCCGGAGGCCAGGGGCGCCCTGGGGGGTCACGGGGGGGTCAGGGTGGATCCGAACCCCCAAATTCCCCCAAAACTCCCCAAAAACTTCCCCAAAACTCCCCAAATTCCCCAAATTCCCCAAATTCCCCCAAACCGGCGCTCACCCCCCGGCGCCGCCGCGCGCCGCCTCCATCCCGGCACTTCCGGACCACAGCTCCCGCCGTGCCCCGCGCCGCCGGAACCGGATGTTCACGTCATCAGCCGCGCGCCGGAACCGGAAGCTCCGTCACGCCGCCGGCGCGGTCCCGTCTCCGTGCGGCGCGCCGGTTCACCGGGGAGCGGCGGTGACGTCACGGATCGCGGCTCCCACGTCACGGATCGCGGCCCTGACGTCATGTCGTGCCCCGGCGGCGCGCGGCGCGCGCGGCAGCTGCTGCACGTGTCGGTGCTGGCGCAGAGCGCCGCCCCCTGCGGGCGCTTCCTGGCGGCGGGGAACGACTGCGGCGAGATCGCGATATTCGGGTGCGCTGTCGCGACAGGCGCTAATTAACGCGGGGTGATTAGTCTGGGGTCATTCCGCGTGATTAACTTGGGTTAGTTTGGGGTAATTGGTTCGGGGGGGGTTAAATCGGAATAATTAATTTGGGGTTGTTTGGGGTAATTGGTTCGGGGTAATTAAATCGGAATAATTAATTTGGGGTTGTTTGGGATAATTCGTTCGGGGTAATTAAATCGGAATAATTAACTTGGGGTTGTTTGGGATAATTGGTTCCGGGGTGATTAAATCGGAGTAATTAATTTGGGGTTGTTTGGGGTAATTGGTTCGGGGTAATTAAATCGGAATAATTAATTTGGGGTTATTTGGGAGAATTGGTTCGGGGTAATTAAATCGGAATAATTAATTTGGGGTTATTTGGGATAATTGGTTCGGGGTAATTAAATCGGAATAATTAATTTGGGGTTGTTTGGGATAATTGGTTCGGGGTAGTTAAATCGGAATAATTAATTTGGGGTTGTTTGGGATAATTGGTTCGGGGTAATTAAATCGGAATAATTAATTTGGGGTTGTTTGGGGTAATTGGTTCGGGGTAATTAAATCGGAATAATTAATTTGGGGTTGTTTGGGATAATTGGTTCGGGGTAGTTAAATCGGAATAATTAATTTGGGGTTGTTTGGGGTAATTGGTTCGGGGGGTTAAATCGGAATAATTAATTTGGGGTTATTTGGGATAATTGGTTCGGGGTAATTAAATCGGAATAATTAATTTGGGGTTGTTTGGGGTAATTGGTTCGGGGTAATTAAATCGGAATAATTAATTTGGGATTGTTTGGGGTAATTGGTTCGGGGTGATTAAATCGGAATAATTAATTTGGGGTTGTTTGGGGTAATTGGTTCGGGGTGATTAAATCGGAATAATTAATTTGGGATTGTTTGGGGTAATTGGTTCGGGGGGGTTAAATCGGAATAATTAATTTGGGGTGATTAACGGGAGTTAAATTGGGATAATTCGGGATAGTTTGTGAGAGTTAATTTGGGGTAATTTGGGATAATTATTTTGGGGTAAGTGGGGTTGATTGGTTTGGAGTAATTTGGGATGATTTTGATTAAATCAGGATAATTTGTAATAATTAATTCGGGATAATTTGGGATGATTTGGGATAATTTGGGGTAATTCGTGATAATTAGTTTGGGATAATTTGGGATAATTTTGATTAAATCACGATAATTTTTAATAATTAATTTGGGATAATTTTTGATAATTAATGATAATTAGTTTGGGATAATTCGTGATAATTAGTTTGGAATAATTAGGGATAATTTTGATTAAATCACGATAATTTTTAATAATCCATTTGGGATAATTTCGGATAATTCATGATTATTAGTTTGGGATAATTCGTGATAATTAGTTTAGAATAATTTGGGATAATTAATTTGGGATAATTTCGGATGATTGGGGGTAATTAATGGTAATTAGTTTGGGATAATTCGGGATAACGAGTTCGGAATAATTTGGGATAATTTTGGATTTAATCTGGGGTAATTTGGGTTAATAATTCGGGATAATCAATTTAGGATAATTAATTCGGGTCAATTTGGAATAATTGGAATTAAACCAGGATGATTTGGGATAATTGGGGATAACTCACCATAATTAACTCGGGTTAATTTGGAATAATTAATTCAGGATAATTAATTCAGGATAATTCATTTTGCATCATTTGCTGGGGATAACTCACGATAATTAATTCAGGTTAATTTGGAATAATTAATTCAGGATAATTAATTCCGGATAATTCACTTTAGATCATTTGCTGGGGATAATTAACTGCGGGTAATTGATTGGGGGTCGTTAATTAATTAATTAACCCTTCCCCCCCCAGGCTCTCGGCCGCGCTCAGCGCTGAGGCCAAGGAGGAAAATCGGAGACCAGTGGCGGTGATCAGGGGTGAGACTGGGGGCACTGGGAGGGACTGGGAGGGACTGGGAGGGACTGGGGGGAGTGGGAATAAACTGGGAGGGACTGGGAATAAACTGGGAGGGACTGGGAGGGACTGGGGGAACTGGGAGGGACTGGGAGGGACTGGGAGGGACTGGGAGGGACTGGGAGGGGCTGGGAATAAACTGGGAGGGACTGGGAGGGACTGGGAGGAGTGGGAATAAACTGGGAGGGACTGGGAATAAACTGGGAGGGACTGGGGATAAACTGGGAGGGACTGGGGGGAACTGGGAGGGACTGGGAGGACTGGGAGGGACTGGTAATAAACTGGGAGGGACTGGGAATAAATTGGGAGGGACTGGGAATAAACTGGGATGGACTGGGAATAAACTGGGAGGGACTGGGAAGAAACTGGGAGGGACTGGGGGGAACTGGGAGGGACTGGGAATAAACTGGGAGGGACTGGGGGGGAACTGGGAGGGACTGGGAATAAACTGGTAGTGGTCCATATTGGTCTGTATTGGTCTGAACCGGTTTATGCTGGTCCGTACTGGTCCGTACTGGTCGGTACTGGTTTGTACTGGTCCGTACCGGTCCGTACTGGTCCGTACTGGTCCGTACTGGTCTGTACTGGTCCGTACTGGTTTGTACTGGTCCGTACTGGTCCGCACTGGTCCGTACTGGTCCGCACCGGTCCGTACTGGTCTGTACTGGTCCGTACTGGTCCGCATCGGTCCGTACTCTGTCCGTACCGGTCCGCATTTCGGTCCGTACTGCGGTCCGTACTGGTCCGTACTAGTCCGTACTGGTCCGTACTGGTCCGCGTTGGTCTGTACTGGTCCGTACTGGTCCGTACCGGTCCGTACCGGTCCGCATTACTGGTCCGTACTGGTCCGCACTGGTCCGTACTGGTTCGTACTCGGTCCGTACTGGTCCGTATTGGTCCATACTGGTCCGTACCGGTCCGTACTGGTTTGTACTAGTCCGCATTGGTCCGCATTTCGGTCCATACTGGTCTGTACTGGTCCGTACTGGTTTGTACTAGTCCGTACTGGTCCGCATTTGGTCCATACTGGTCCGTACCGGTCCGTACTGGTTTGTACTGGTCCATACTGGTCCGTACTGGTCCATACTGGTCTGTACTGGTCCGTACTGGTTTGTACTAGTCCGCATTACTGGTCCGTACTGGTCCATACTGGTCCGTACCGGTCCGTACTGGTTTGTACTAGTCCGTACTGGTCCGTAATGGTCCGTACTGGTCCGTACTGGTCCGTACTGGTCCATACTGGTCCGTACCGGTCCGTACCGGTCCGTACTGGTCCGTACTGGTCCGTACCGGTCCGTACTGGTCCATACTGGTCCGTACTGGTCCCAGCCCACAGCGGCCCCGTTTACTCGCTGGCCTCGACCGAGCGGCTCCTGCTGAGCGGCAGCGACGGGCGAGATCAGGGGCTGGAGCTGGGCCGAGCTGGGCAGGAAGGTGGGGCCCAAAACACCCCAAAATCACCCCAAAAATGTCCCAAAATCACCCCAAAAATGTCCCAAAATCACCCCGAAAATATCCCGAAAATATCCCAAAAACCTGCCCCAAAATATCACAAAATTAACTCAAAAAATCCCGAGATCAGGGGCTGGAGCTGGGCCGAGCTGGGCAGGAAGGTGAGACCTGAAATCATCCCAAAAATGTCCCAAAATCACCCCAAAATCACCCCAAAATCACCCCAAAAATGTCCCAAAATCACCCCGAAAATATCCCACAAATATCCCTAAAATATCCCTAAAATAACCCAAAATTAACTCACAAAATCCCGAGATCAGGGGCTGGAGCTGGGCCGAGCTGGGCAGGAAGGTGGGGCCCAAAAATGTCCTAAAATATCCCAAAATCACCCCAAAATTAACCCAAAAATGTCCCGAAAATATCCCAAAAATATCCCAAAAACCTGCCCTAAAATAGCCCAAAATATCACAAAAAATCCCGAGATCAGGGGCTGGAGCTGGGCCGAGCTGGGCAGGAAGGTGAGACCTGAAACACCCCAAAATCACCCCAAAATCACCCCGAAAATATCCCAAAAATATCCCAAAAATATCCCAAAAACCTGACCTAAAATATCCCTAAAATATCACAAAATTAACTCAAAAAAATCCCGAGATCAGGGGCTGGCGCTGGGCCGAGCTGGGCAGGAAGGTGGGGCCTGAAATCATCCCAAAAATCACCCCAAAATCACCCCAAAATCACCCCAAAATATCCCAAAAATATCCCACAAATATCCCTAAAATATCCCTAAAATATCATAAAATTAACTCACAAAATCCCGAGATCAGGGGGCTGGAGCTGGGCCGAGCTGGGCAGGAAGGTGGGGCCCAAAATCACCCCAAAATTAACCCAAAATCACCCCAAAAATGTCCCCAAAATATCCCGAAAATATCCTGCAAATATCCCTAAAATAACCCAAAATATCACAAAAAATCCCGAGATCAGGGGCTGGAGCTGGGCCGAGCTGGGCAGGAAGGTGAGACCTGAAATCATCCCAAAAATGTCCCAAAATCACCCCAAAACACCCCAAAATCACCCCGAAAATATCCCACAAATATCCCTAAAATATCACAAAATTAACTCACAAAATCCGAGATCAGGGGCTGGAGCTGGGCCGAGCTGGGCAGGAAGGTGGGGCCTGAAATCACCCCAAAAATGTCCCAAAAATATCCCCGAGTCACCCCAAAAACCTGCCCTAAAATAGCCCAAAATATCACAAAATTAACTCAAAAAATCCCGAGATCAGGGGCTGGAGCTGGGCCGAGCTGGGCAGGAAGGGGGCCTGAAATCATCCCCAAATCACCCCAAAAATATCCCGAAAATATCCCAAAAACCTGCCCTAAAATATCCCTAAAATATCACAAAAATCCGAGATCCGGGGCTGGAGCTGGGCTGAGCTGGGCAGGAAGGTGAGACTCAAAACACCCCAAAAATGTCCCAAAATCACCCCAAAATCACCCCAAAAATATCCCAAAATCACCCCAAAAATGTCCCGAAAATATCCCGAAAATATCCCCAAAATTATCCCAGAATCACCCCAAAAATGTCCCCAAAATATCCCAAAATCATCCCCAAACTGCCCTCCCATCACCCACCAGCCCCCTCCCTCCCCTCCCCAACCCCCCAAATTTCCCAAATTCCCCCCAGGGCTGCCGGGAGCTCTGGACCCGCCGCCCCCCCTGCAGGTAAAGCCCAAATTTGGGGGCACTGGGGGGGTTTGGGGGATTTGGGGGGTTTGGGAGGTTTGGGGGATTTTTGGGGGGATTTTTGGGGGGATTATTGGAGGTTTTTGAATATTTTGGGGATTTTTGGGGGTTTAGGAGGTTTTGGGGAGATTTTTGGGGTGATTATTGGGGATTTTGGGAGGTTTTGGGAATATTTCGGGGATTTTTGGGATTTTGGGGGTTTTGGGAGGTTTTGGGGGATTTTGGGGGATTGTTGGGTGTTTTGGGAATATTTTGGGGATTTTGGGGGATTTTTGGGGGTTTAGGAGGTTTTGGGGGGATTTTGGGGGATTATTGGAGTTTTTGGGAGGTTTTGGGAATATTTTGGGGATTTTTGGGGGTTTAGGAGGTTTTGGGGGATTTTGGGGGATTTTGGGGGATTTTGGAGTTTTTGGGAGGTTTTGGGAATATTTGGGGGATTTTGGGAGGTTTTGGGTTTTTGGGGGGTTTGGGGGTAATTTTGGGGGGGATTTTAGGCGAGTTTTGGGTTAATTTCCGAATTTTGGGGGAGGGGGAATTTTGGGGCTCGAACCCCCAAAATCTGCCCCTCCCCACAAGGAGCAGCCTGGAGGTGCCGGAGATCAACGGGCTGGAGGTGAACCAGAGGGTGAGGCACCCAAAAACCCCAAAATCCGCCAAAATCCCCAAAACCTCCCAAAAATCCCCAGAGCCTTCCCCCAAAAATCCCAAACTCCTCCAAATCTCTGAAATCCCCAAATTCCCCAAACCACAAAATTCCCCAAATCCCCAAACCCCCTCACAGCCCCCAGTCCCAGAAATGTCCAAAATTCCCCAAATTCCCCAAATTTCCCCAAATTCCCCAAAATTCCCCAAAATTCCCCAAATTCCCAAAATTCCCCCAAATTCCCCCAAATTCCCCAAATTCCCCAAATTTCCCCAAATTTCCCCAAATTCCCAAATTCCCAAATTCCCCAAATTCCCCAAATTCCCCAAATTCCCCAAATTCCAGGATCACTGGGTGGCTCTGGCCGGGGGCGACGGCGCCGTGAGAGTTCTGGACCTGGAGAGCGGCACCTTCACCGTGAGATTTGGGAATTTTGGGGGTTTTGGGGGTTTGGGGTCTGGGGGTTTGGGAGGAATTTGGGGAAATCTTGGGGAGAAGTTCTGGGAGATTTTGGGGAAAATTTTGGGGGTTTTCGGGGGGCAGAGGCTGGACCTGGAGAGCGGCACCTTCACCGTGAGAATTTGGGGAATTTGGGGAATTTTGGGGGTTTTGGGGGTTTGGGAGGAATTTGGGGGAATTTGGGGGTTTGGGGAGATTTTGGGAAATTTGGGGGTTTTTGGGGGCAGGTGCTGGACCTGGAGAGCGGCACCTTCACCGTGAGAATTTGGGAATTTGGGGAATTTGGGGAATTTTGGGGGGTCTGGGGGTTTGGGAGGAGAATTTTGGGAGATTTTGGGGAATTTTGGGGACTTTGGGGAGATTTTGGGGGTCTGGGGGGTTTGGGAGGAATTTGGGGAAATTTTGGGGAGAATTTTGGGAGATTTTGGGGAAATTTGGGGGTTTTGGGGGGCAGGAACTGGACCTGAGAGCGGCACCTTCACCGTGAGAATTTGGGAATTTGGGGAATTTTGGGGGAATTTTGGGGGAATTTTGGGGGGTTTTGGGGGGTCTGGGGGGTTTGGGAGGAATTTGGGGAATTTTTGGGTGGGTTTTGGGGAGGTTTTGGGGAAATTTGGGGAGGTTTTGGTGATTTTTGTGTCGATTTTGTTGGTTTTTGGGTTATTTCAGGGCGATTTTGGTTGGTTCTGTGTTAATTTTTTTCACTTTTTGGGGTATTTTGTTCGTTTTTGGGGTGTTTTGGTTTGATTTTGGTTAATTTTGGCCGGTTTTGGGTTTGTTTTTTTTGCTTTTGGGCTATTTCAGGATTTTATTCATTTTTGGGGTTACTTTGTGTCGATTCTGTTCGTTTTTTGGGCTATTTCAGCCGGGTTTTTTTTGGTTTTGCTCACTTCTGGGTTATTTTTGGCTGATTTTGGGTTGATTTTGGGGCGATTTTGGCCGGTTTTGGGTTGGTTTTTTTTGCTTTTTGGACTATTTCAGGATTTTATTCGTTTTTGGGTTATTTTGTGTCGATTCTGTTCATTTTTTGGGCTATTTCAGCCGGGTTTTTTTGTTTTTACTCACTTCTGGGTTATTTTTGGGTGACTCTGGCTGATTTTGGGGCGATTTTGGCCGATTTTGGGGCTCATTTTCCAGCACGAGCTGCGGGGGCACCAGGACCTCGTGCACGTGGTGGCGCTGAGGGAGCAGCTGCCCCAGGTGCTGTCGGGGGGGGAGGACGGGACCGTGCGGCTCTGGGGTGAGGAAACGCCCAAAAATTACCCAAAATTTATCCCAAAATCCACCCTGAATCCCCTGTGATCATCTGGGGTGAGGAACTGCCCAAAAAACACCCAAAATTTACCCAAAATTTACCCAAAACCCACCCTGGATCCACCCAAAATTGTCCCAAAATGTCCCGAAATCCCCCCAAACGTCCCAAATTATCCTGAAATTCCTCCAAATTATCTCGAATTATCCCCAAATTATCCCCACTTGTCCCCAATTGTCCCCAAATTATCCCAAATTGTCCCAAATTGTCCCAAATTGTCCCAAATTGTCCCAAACTGCCTCAGGTGATCCCAAAATTCCCCGAATTTTCCCAAATCCCGAATTCCCCCAGATCTCCGGACGGGCTCGCAGGTGCAGCTGATCGAGGTGCACAAGTACCAGGTGTGGACTGGGAGGGACTGGGAGCCACTGGGAGGGACTGGGAGGGACTGGGAGGGGCTGGGAGGGACTGGGAGGGGCTGGGAGAGACTGGGAGGGGCTCATACTGGTACGGACTGGTCCATACTGGTTTGTACTGGTCCATACTGGTACGGACTGGATACCAGGTGTGAACTGGGAGGCACTGGGACGCACTGGGAGGGACTGGGAGGCACTGGGAGAGACTGGGAGGGGCTCATACTGGTTTATACTGGTCCGTACTGGTTTGTGCTGGTTCATACCGGTCCATACTGGTTTATACTGGTCCATACTGGTACGGACTGGATACCAGGTGTGAACTGGGAGGGACTGGGAGGCACTGGGAGGGGCTCATACTGGTCCATACTGGTACGGACTGGTTTGTACTGGTTCGTACTGGTTCATACCTGTCCACACTGGTTTATACTGGTCCATACTGGTACAGACTGGTTTATACTGGTCCGTACTCATTCATGCTGGTTTGTACTGGATCATACCAGTCCATACTGGTTTATACTGGTCCATACTGGTACAGACTGGTTTATACTGGTCCGTACTCATTCATGCTGGTTTGTACTGGATCATACCAGTCCATACTGGTTTATACTGGTCCATACTGGTACAGACTGGTTTATACTGGTCCGTACTCGTTCGTACTGGTTTGTACTGGATCATACCAGTCCATACTGGTTTATACTGGCCCGTACTGGTTCATACTGGTACAGACTGGTTTATACTGGTCCATACCGGTCCATAGTGGTCCATCCTGGTCCGTACTGGTTCATTCTGGTTTATACTGGTCCATACTGGTCCGTACTGGTTTATACCGGTCCGTACTGGTTTATACCGGTCTATACTGGTCCATACCGGTCCGTACTGGTCCATACTGGTCCGTACTGGTCCATACCGGTCCGTACTGGTCCATACTGGTCCGCATTACTGGTCCGCATTGGTTTGTACTGGTTTATACTGGTCCATACCGGTCCGTACTGGTCCGTACTGGTCCGCATTACTGGTTTCAGGAGTGCAGCCGCCCCCAGCTGGGCAAGTGGATTCGCTGTTTGGCCACCGAGAGCGACTGGATGGTGAGGCGGGGCGGGGCCAAAGGGGCGGGGGCCAGAACGGGGCGGGGGCCAGAACGGGGGCAGGGCCAGAACGGGGCGGGGCCAAGAGGGGCGGGCCGAAAGGGGCAGGGGCCGAAAGGGGCGAGGTCAACACGGGGCGGGGGTCAACACGGGGCGGGGCCAAAGGGAGGGGCGGGGCTGAAACGGGGCGGGGGCAGAACGAGGGGCGGAGCCAGAACGGGGCAGGGCAGCCAGAACGGGGCGTGGCTAAGGGCAGAGGGAGGGGCTGGGGTGGGCGGGGTTTGGCGGGGTGTGGCCGCCAGGAGAGGCGTGGCCGTGACCCTGCGTGACCCCAGGTGTGCGGGGCGGCCCCGCCTCACGCTCTGGCACCTGCGCTCGGCCACGCCTACCACGGGTGTTCCCGCCGGCCCCGCCCCAGCACCACGCCCTGTTCCACCAGGACCTGGTAGAGTGCCCCAGTACGGACCAGTGCTGACCAGTACAGACCAGTACAGACCAGTACAGACCAGTGCACCAGTACGCGCCGGTCTGACCCGCGCCCTGTGCTCCCTTCCCAGTTTGGGACTGGGACGGACTGGGGATGGCTCCAGTTCCCTCCCAATCCCCTCCCAGTGCTCCCAGTTCCCTCCCCAGTCCCTCCCAGTTCCTCCCAGTGCTCCCAGTTCCCTCCCCAGTCCCCTCCCAGTGCTCCCAGTCCCCTCAGTTCCCTCCCAGTTCCTCCCAGTCCCTCCCAGTCTTTCCCAGTCCCCTCCCAGTGCTCCCAGCTCCTCCCAATCCCTCCCAGTGCTCCCAGTCCCCTCAGTTCCCTCCCCAGTCCCTCCCAGTCGCTCCCAGTGCTCCCAGTTCACCCAGTTCCCCAGGTGCTCTCGGGCGGGTCGGCCCCGCCCTTCACCTGCTGCAGCTCAGCGGGGATGTGCGGGGAGGGTCCCGGTGTCGCCCCGGCGCTGAGGAGCCTCTGCTCTGCACCCGCGTCACCTGAGCACCAGGTGAGGCCAAAATCCATCCCAAAATATCCCAAAATATCCCAAAATATCCCAAAATATCCCAAACCCACCCACACTGCCTCTGCCTGCACCCGCTCACCTGAGCACCAGGTGAGACTAAAAACCCCAAAATCCATCCCAAAATATCCCAAAATATCCCAAAATATCCCAAAAATATCCCAAAAATATCCCAAACCCACCCAAAGTGCCTCTGCCTGCACCCGCGCTCACCTGAGCACCAGGTGAGGCCAAAATCCATCCCAAAATATCCCAAAATATCCCAAAAATATCCCAAAAATATCCCAAAAATATCCCAAACCCACCCAAACTGCCTCTGCCTGCACCCGCGCTCACCTGAGCACCAGGTGAGGCAAAAAAACCCCAAAATCCATCCCAAAATATCCCAAAAATGTCCTAAAACACGCCCAAAAAATATCCCAAAAATACTTGAAAATGTGCTGAGAACATCTCCCAAAAATATCCCAAACCCACCCAAACTGCCTCTGCCTGCACCCGCGCTCACCTGAGCACCAGGTGAGGCCAAAATCCATCCCAAAATATCCCAAAATATCCCAAAAATATCCCAAAATATCCCAAAAAATCCCAAAAATATCCCAAAAATATCTGAAAGTGTACTGGGAATGTATCCCAAAAATATCCCAAACCCACCCAAACTGCCTCTGCCTGCACCCGCGGTCACCTGAGCACCAGGTGAGGCCAAAAAACCCCAAAATCCATCCCAAAACATCCCCAAAATCTGAAACAAAATCTGTCCCAAAAATCCCACCCCAAAAAATCCCGCAACAATTCCCAAAATCTCTGCAGGGACAGGGGAGAAACTTCCGGTGGATTTTGGGGGATTTTGGGCAGATTTTTGGGATTTTTTGGGGGGTTTTTTGGGGCAGGAATTTTGGGGTGAGTTCCTTGGATTTTGGGGTTTTCCAAGTGGATTTTTGGGGGGTTTGGGGTAAATTTTGGGGGTTTCTGAACCAGCGAATGGGCGTGGCCGGGTGGGTGGGGTTTGGATGTGTGGGGCTTAGATGGGCGTGGTTTGTGGGCGTGGCTAATGGATTGGGGTTTAATGGGTGTGGTTTTAAATGGGCGTGGTTTTAAATGAGCGGGGGGGGTTTAATGGGGCGGGGAGTTTAATGGGTGTGGTTTTTAAATGGGTGGGGCTTAAGTGGGCGGGGTTTTAATTAGGTGTGCATGGAATGGGCGGGGTTTCAATGGGTGTGGTTTTGTGGGCGTGGCCAGTGGGTTGGGTTTTGATGGGCGGGGTTTAGATGGGTGCGGTTTTGTGGGCGTGGCCAATGGATTGAGGTTTAATGGTGTGATTTTTAAATGGGGCGGGGCTTAAATGGGTGTGGTTTTAAAAATGGGTGTGGTTTTAGATGGG